>JAAOMT010000504.1:155708-177740 GCA_016748015.1 Geosiphon pyriformis | reverse complement strand
TCGTACATGTCCTTTAATGTATCAACACGTTTGCAGTCCTTCTCTAAGCCATAGAGTTCACTCTCCGGAACAACTTTCTCGACATGGTCTTCAAAGAAAGTAATTGTAGAATGTCCGAGGTCCAGTGACTTACCGAGAGGGATTACTTTAGCAGGGAAGGCATTCTTTGTGATCATGGTTTTAAGGATACGAACAATATTGATGCATATCTTGATAGATGTGTATCGAGCTTTGAGATCATACAGGTAAAGTTCTGTGGACAGTGGAACCAACGTCTTGCTGGGACCATCAATTGCATAAAAGCACATAATGTCCTTTGCTACAGCAAAACAAATTAAAAATTGAATATTCCCGAAATATAATGGATCGAGCTTGCTAAACTTGGATATGAGCTCTTCTTTGGCAGTTTCAAGATCGATTCGTGCAGCCTTCTCTTCATTTTTTATCACTACTACATCTTTAACATATCCAAGAAGATCAGGTCTAGTATTTTTTATTGTCGCTGGAGTGCTTTTTGATTTCGTTGTATATCTCCTTAGAAAAAAAAGTGTAAAATTAATGTTAGACATGGAAACAAAAACTAATATACACCAAGAACAGCATACAAAATGAAAACATACTTCTCTTTCGCGTTACGGGAAAATTCGATTTGAAAAGCAGAGTTACTGCAAAGTAATCCCAGGAGTTGTATGATTAAAATATCCACATACGCAACCAGCTCTATTTCGGTTTTAATTTGGGTAAACCTCGTCTCAGAGAGGGCATTCTTGATAACTAATGCTAATTCACTCTCCCTATCTATTTCATCAAAATAGATAGAGTCACCAAGTTGTGCAAACTGGCAGTTGTCAAAATAAGATAATATTGTCAATTATGAATAGATTAAGAACAGCTAATATGAAATTCAACGTCATACTTTTCCCAAGTCCGAGTAATTAACCACGGGAAGCTTTGCAAGAAGAGGCGTATTAATGAGGTCCACCAACTGGCCAGCATGAGTTGGCAGAGTATCAAATGGCTGAATGAGGTTTTCACATAGAAACTCAGTCTTGTCGGTCTCTATAGTTGAAATTGTTTAAAAACTGGGAGGCTATCAACATTAACGTTTAAATCTGTGTTAAAATGTACAATACCGTTGCGTGGTCTTTTTGGAGGACGCTCGAGTTCTGCAAGTGCAACAACATTCAAGAACGTTGAAGTTGCAAGAGTGCAACACGCATGAGTCAGAGTCATTCCCCAAGGTCATAAACTTTGTCCCCAACGCCTGAGTCACAAGTCACGAAGTCCTTACCTATCTTAGTTATTTCCATCAAAGAATTTTGTAGTTTTTGCACCTGCAACTCCCATCTATCTTTGCTCGTCTCCAGCATCTTCTTCACTTCTTCTAGCCTCTTCAATAAGTCCTTCTCCTTTTCGGTGAGCTCTTCTTCCTCATACAGCTTGTCCTCCAACACCTTCAGTTTCTGCCCACGTTTCCCCTCTTCAAAAGTCTTCAATAGAGCCTCAGCGTTCCCGAGCTGCTCCTTCGCATCCTTCAACTCGTTCTCAATTTTTTCGACAGTCGCCATTTTTTGTTTGTTTGTGTGAGAGGACGTGATGCTAATATACTAATGCTGATCAGTGGCTTAATCATTGACGTACGGTATTAGGAACATTCTAGACCTTTTCCATTTTATGTAGCGTGACTAATGAAAAAAAACTCGCGATTGTCCAAGTTTTTATTATAAATATTGCTAATTGTTTAAAATTAAACAAGCACTCTAAAGACATCAAATATTGCACCACCGCTGAAATTCTCGACATAGTATATTGGAGGGGTTGTTATTTTATTAATAAAATGATAAACCACATGATACTATATAATAAATCATGTGCGTTGCCCTTCACATTTTAAAAGTGACTCTTAAAGTTATTTAAGAGGCTCCCAGGCTTTCCCTTTTCTATATAAGAGTGCCGCTTGCCTTATAACTTTGTTCTTCCCACAATATTCTTTGGCATTTCAGAACGCGTTTTTTTTTCAAAAAAAAGCAAAAAAGAAACGTTTGTTGGTTTAGAGTGTTTTTTTTAATTAAAAACCCGTTGTTTCCGTTGAAAGTGCATTTTGTATTAAAAATCTTTTAAGTAAATACTGTTCTAAACGCTGAAAATTCAAATCAAAAATGTTTGAATCGGTTACTCTTTTAATTTTCAACTTTGAAACAAAAATCTAAAAATACTCTATTTACTATTGGTTTCTATTTAAAGTGTTTACAAAAAAAATTTAACTACATAATAAATTTCTAAAACATTTTTTAAAAAAAAATGCATTAGTTTATAGATTTTATTATAGACTATTTAATAATGTATTTTTTATTATTATTATATTTTTATTTATAAAGCCTTTATATTTTAGAGTATTTGATATTTTTAAAGTGTTAATACTAAATAACATAACCTGTAATAATCGACTACACAATACAAAAACATCAATAAAGACTTAAGTTTATAAACAAAATTTACTTGTCAAAGTAACCAAAAAAATAAGTTATACTTATTAATAGCTTTGGATTTATGTATTTTCTTCTTATGCAATTATTTTGGTGTTTTACTATTATTATATTTTCAAATTTGTGCTTACAAAAAAAATTAAATATTTGATTTAATATTATTTTATTCAAATTGGAATTTTTATAATTGTTTAGCATGATAAAAACTTATAAATTATAACTTTGCTTATATTAGAATATAATACTATTTAATTATAACAATATTTTAAAGAATATACCAAAACAATAAACAAAAAACATTTAAAAATAATTTTTTTTATTAAATTTAATATGTAATTTAACTACTAATTTAAAAATTTAAGTTATATTATAGGATCTTAAATTAAATATTATTTATATATTTTTTATATATAATCAAACACAAATCTAGTTTAAATTAAATTATATTAAGACTACAAAAAAAAATATTTTTTGTAAAGACATTTTCTTTAAAATAATAATCAATATATTATTATTTTTAACAATACTACTTAATTATTTAACAATTATATTTAATTGATAATTTGTCAGTTAGAAATATAAAATAATTAACATTAAATAAAAAAATATAATGTTTATTTAATTAGTAAAAAATTTTTAAGTATAAATACCAATTCTAGTTTTTACAATTACTATTAAATATATAAAACTTACTTTTAAAAACTATTTTTTTGCTTACAAAGGGTATAATATTATCTAATTTACACTATAGTTTTTATGTTTGTAATTAATAAATGTTCTAGTAATTAGAAAATAACAATACTATTTCTTTATTTATATTATACTAACTCTATATATATATTAATACTGTACTCAATTAATATTAATTTATTATAATAGTTGTTCAAAATAAGAAAAATTTATTACAATTAGAATTTGTTTGTATTAATAAAAGTAAAACTAGTAAATTTTTCCAATTTTATCTTAAATAATTAATAATATATATTATAATATTTTTAGAAAAAAAACAACATACTCTAAACCAGCTGTTTTTGGTTTTAATAATAACAATATAGTTAAAAAAATATTAATTGAAGTTATATTCAGATTTATTTTTCTTAAGATTAAAAAAAATATAGTAATTTTATTAACAATTGAAATTTCTAAAACTGATGGCTTTATTTTATTTGTGTTAACAAAAAAAAGTTAAAGAATTCTGACATTACAATAAATAAATAATAACATATTTATTTTTGGTTTTTACAAAGAAAAAGATATATTGTAGTATTATAAAAATTAATTAGTTAATAGTATTTAAAACAAAGTTGACATTACAAATATATATAAATAGCACAATACTATTTGGTTATAAGTATTTATTGATTTAATGTATAATATTAGATAGCCAAATGTTTCTCAATTTTACTTGTACTTTAAGTAAATAAACCAATTTTTATATAATAAAATATATATTCAAACAAGAAATTAAAAGATATAAAATAGCAACAAATCTATTAATTAATTGGCAAAATATGTTTATTATTTAAATAAGTTAAGACAATTCAATAATAAAATTTTATTATATATTTGCTATAATATATTTATCTATAAAAGAAGTGAAAAAAAATTTCATGCTTGAAAAAAAATATTAAGAACATGTAAATATATTAATATAATACTATATTCTAAAAATAACAATAAAAAAGAATTTTAAAATTAGTTAAAAAATTATTGTATAAATAAAGCCAATATAAAAATATTATATAAAACTAGATATTTATATCTTAATTTACACAAAAATTTAGTTATTATTAATAATTAAAAATAAAAAAATATTTTCTAGAACAGCTTTCAAAATACTCTTAAATCTAATAAGCATAGTTTAGATTACAAAATTCAAATTTTATTTATTATAACAAAT
Source organism: Geosiphon pyriformis (assembly GCA_016748015.1). Lineage (NCBI taxonomy): Eukaryota > Fungi > Glomeromycota > Glomeromycetes > Archaeosporales > Geosiphonaceae > Geosiphon > Geosiphon pyriformis. The sequence goes on along the minus strand of JAAOMT010000504.1, from coordinate 173,354 downwards.
CAATTTACTTATGTAAAACTTTATAAAAAATTTTAAGTTAATTTAAAAAATTAAAAATAAAAAAAACATAAAAAAAAACTTATTGCATATTATTATAATTGGATTGATTTAAATACAATTAATCTTATATAAAAACATAATTAATTATATGGATCCATTATATTACTAATTAAAAAACCAAAAAAAATTGTTTATAAAATAATTAAAATCAAAGAAACACAATTTTTAATTTTTTTTCAAGATAAAAATAATGTTACACAGAGCTTATATCAAGTTAATACTAAAACTAAAGTTTTGATTTCTTATATATAAGATCAAAAAAAGACACTATAAATAAAATTTAAAGAAAAATATTCAAATAGAATCCAACAAATTGCTTTTATAATATAATTGACAAATTATATTCATATTTAATATTGTCAGAATTTAAGAGAATTATGTATTACTTATAATGAATATAGCTTTAAGATATTTAAAAATTTATTAACTCTTTTATGACAAATATTTATAATAAAAGAGACTTTAGTATATTAATTTTAATGATAAATAAAAATAAACTGATTGAATAAATTATAAATATAATGTATTATTATCTAATAAAATTCCATAATATTACGAATTAAAAATCTATGTTGCCATTTCAAAAAAAAGTTTAAGTGCTATTTGTATATTAAATCAAATAGAAAAACATTATACAATAACTATATCAATCATTGTTTACTATTTACTATTGGAAAATGTTAACAATTATATTATTCACAATGTTAAAATTGGTTTAAATTTTTTAAATTTTTTGATTTTATGAAAAAATATATTAATAATATGTATTATCTATAATTATTAGAAATATAGAAAAAACTGAAATATTTTCTTGTTTACTATGTTTAAAAATATTACCTAAATGAACAATATAAAGCCTTTTTGGCCAATTTTAACTTAAATAATACTATTATAATTGCAGACTATAAGATGTAAATACTTTTAAAAACAACTTGAAAAACAAAACAAAAGTTTTTTGGTAAATAAAATTGAATATTATATATAATTTTAATGATAATTATAAAGAAGAAAAATACAAACTTGAACATTAATGCTTATAATTACTAATCTACTAATACAAAACAAGATGTTTGGTTTACAATATTTTGTTTTGAAACTGTGTTTAATAATATTAAAAAGAAACCAAAATAGATAAGAGTAATTTTAAATATTGAATCACATTATTATAATAGTAAATTGATAACAATTGTGGCTCATTGGTTTGATTAATACAATGTTAAAGTCTATAAATAGTTATTTTTAGAGCTTAGAAAAGCAAAAACTATAATTAACTTATATTATATAGCAGTAAATATAATCTTTAGAAATTGAAGTATATTGTTACTTATAAAATATAGAAATTATATATAACAAAATTTATGTATATATAGTGATAGCATTAGAAGCAAAAAAGACAGAATTCTTGGTTTAAAACTTTCAGTTCCAATTTTATATCTATCTCTTTATATGATAGTATTTTATAACTTAAAATAGAAATATTAAAATATTAATAAATTATCTATTACTATTTGAATTCATGTTAGCACTACTTGACTAAAGAATATTAAATTATTTTTGCTCTATCTATACTCTATGTTAATAGAAGTCAATAATTAATTACACTAAAACAATAATTCTTAATCATGGCTATTGATAAAATACTAATTTCTTCTTTTTTTTAATTTTTTAATTTTTTTTAATTTTGTTTGTTGTTTACTAACTGATTTGAGAGATTAAGCACTGATTAATTAATGTTAAGAATAGCCTAATAAAAGATCTTAAAGGAAAAGTATAGAGTTTAAAAGAATTTACAAATAGCTTATCAAAAGAGCACAACTGCCAGAATAAACCAGCCACCATGCTGAAAACAGAAATTTAATGGAATTGCAATTCTAGGAGACTATTAAAACAAAACTTGAATCTTTGTTTATTATACAAAAGACTCAACCAAAAATTTTCAGACACCAAAACTTTCAAAAATTACCAACACTATTAGCTATTAAGCATCAAATTACAAGTTTGTTATTTATTTTAACCACCCAAATAATTATCTATAATATTTAGTGCTTTCTGTGAGATATAATCTAACAGAAAACCAGCATTAACAGCAATTATCTGAAACAGTAGCAGAATCAGAAAAAATAGGGACAAACCACTTAGAATTTGCAAAATTTTTATTTCAATATTACAAAAATTATCTTGAATTGACAGATAATAGTTGGTCAATGGAATCAGCTTTTAATTATTACATCAACAAAAAAATTACATACTACTTGGGAGGTCAAGAAAATCCAGAATCTGTTTTTAACAATTTTTTTAATGAACTACTCCAACATATCACACTTCTATAAAACTATGTATTTGCAACCTTAATTACAGAAATAAACAGAAAGATTGAAAAATACACTAAACAAAAATTTTCTATCACCTTCGCTAACAAAGAAAAAGGAAGATTGCAAACACTAACAAAAACTCCAAAACAAATACAACCACCCATTTGGAAGAAACCAAGAGTCAAATTACTCATATACTTATCATACTATTACATACTTAGAAGTATCATCAACATAACATTAACAAGTGCATTTACATTAAATGCTGTTACAAGTGATTATTTGGGGTCTCAAATCAAATAACAAAATCTGTAACTTAGTGCTTAATTGATAAATGATATTGATATCTGAAGTTTTGGGTAATCTGAAGATTTTGTTGTGGAGTTCTTTGTATAATAGACAAAGATTTAATTGTTGTCTTCTCAGTAGTCTTCCAGAATTGCAATTTTGCCCAATTTTTTTCTCAGCTTGATGGCTGGATTTATTCTGGCAGTTGTGCTCTTCTGGTAAGCTATCCATTAATATATATGTAATTTTACCCTTATTTCTGGATCTTTTACTAAGCTATCCTTGACATCAATAACTCAGTGCTTTTAATCTTTTAATCAATTAGTAAACAAAAAAAATCACAAAGAAAATAAAAAAAAGAAAAATAAAAACATAAGTCAAGACAATAAATGTTAGTATTCCATCAATAACCATGATTAAAAGCTATTGTTTCAGTGTGGTTAAGTATTAATTACTATCAACATAAATTTTAATAGTAGAGAGTAGATTGAGATAATGAATAATTATTTATTGATATTTGTGAAAAAGAGGGTTGTTTAGATCAAATCTAAACTGAAAGATCTGTCTTTTTTACTTCTAATGTTACCACTATATATACATAATTGAGATTCCTCAATTTCTCAATTTTTTACACCAGGAAGCCTGGAATTCCTGGAATCCTGCAATTCTTTTAAGAAGAATCCTGGAATTCTGGAATTCTGTGATTTTTTGTATGAGAATTCTGAAATTCCTAAAATTCTGCAATTCTTTTGAAAAAAATTCTAGAATTCCACATTTACTATGGCTATTTCTGGTTAGCTAATTTATATGCTAATATACTTCTTATATTTTATAAGTAATATTATTTTTTTCTTTTAATATTAAGCTTTGTTAAGATCTCTTAATTCTAATTTTCTGTTGTTAAGTATTTTTTCAATTTCTTTTTCAAGAATTATTTGTGTTATCTTGTTCTGTAATTCTTCAAATTGGACATTGGTTATTTTTCTCATCTGGTTAATAGTGATGGTATCTATTACCAGATTAAGTAAGATTTCTGATTGATCTTGAAATCCAACATACAATTTGTAAATGGCTCTTGCTTGTGTTGTTAGATTGTTTTTTCCCACAAATTTTTCAAGTTGTTGTAGTATTGTTGTATTGAATAATTATCTTGTTTTATTTGTATATAAGTTCTGAATATTCAGATGTTGTCCCAAGTGAAAGTAGCAAAAGTTTCTTGGAAATTGTTGTATTCACTATATTCAAGTTTTTTTTAGTTACTTTTTGATCTGTGGTGACATTTGTTGGCTTTTCTATTGCCAATTTTACTTTTAGAATTATTTTTTTAACAGTGTTTTCTGGTTTCTTCTGTACTTTGTATTGAGGTATTTTCCTAGTATCTTTGTATCTAATGGTTTGTTAATTAATGATAATTTTCATATCCTGTTTTTGAATTAGTTGGAAGAGTTGTTGTGCTAGTAAGTAAATGTCATCAGTAATTTCCATTTTTCTAATATCTTTTATCATGTTTACTATGTCTTTTTATATTTTTTTATTTGTTCAATTTGACGTATTTAGTTCAATAATTATTATTGGTTCCAGATCTTGTGAAATTTCATCTGGTTAGACTAGTATTTGTTGTATTCTCAGTTGTAGAATGTTATTGGTAAATAATAATACTATATGATAATATAGTTTCAGTCAATTGCCATGTACTGCTTTGGCTAAGATTTTGTTGTTCTATCTTAATTTATAAGCTCTATTTTTTAGAATTTTTTCTATGTGAAATGATTCATTCCATTTGGGGTCAAATTTTCTACTCCATTGTTTTTCTGCTTTAGTATAATATAAAAGTACTTTGTCTCCAATCTTGAATTCAACTGGTTTATATAATAGTTGGTTATCATGTCTTTCTTTTTGTTTTTTTTGTGACTTTTGAATGTTATCAGCTGCTTTTCACCATTTGTTTTCTAAAGTTTCCATCAAGTTATATGTTCTTTTCAATAATGTTCTTTGAAAATTTTCTTCTGTTATTAGTTCTGTTGGATATGTTTGTACTTTTATCTCTACTGATAATATTGCTGTTCTACTATATACTAATTCAAATGATGTTGTCTGTGTTGTATCTTGCTTTATTGTCTGATAAGCAAATAGTACTGATGGTATGAACAAATTTCATTCATCCTGGTTTTTTTGGCTGATTTTAGCAATTGCTTCACACAGTGTTTTATTAAATCTTTCTATTAGCCCATTAGTTTGTGAATGATATGGTGATAATAATGGTCTTTTTATTCTAAATCTTTGACTTAATTCTGCCAATGTTTTATTCACAAAGTGAGTTCCTTGATCTGATAGTAGTTCTTTTGGACATTCATGTTGACAGATCAAATTTGGATGAATGAATTTGGCAACAGATTCTGCATTTGTTCTTTGAATGGTTTTTGCTTCTGGTCATTTAGTAAAATAATCCATGACTACTACAATATATCTATTGCCTCTGCTGGTTATGATTAATAGTCCAACTAAGTCAATTCCAATGTGATTAAATAGTTGTCTCACTTTGATTGGTCTCAATGGTTCACTGGGTTTTGCTCCTCCTCTTCTCTGATAAGCATCACAATTTTGAACATATTGGATGATGTCTAGATACATTGATGGCCAATAGTATCTCTTTTTGGTTTTTTCTATAGTTGCTTCTTTATGAAAATGTCCTGCTGTTGGATTTGAGTGCATGTTAAATAATATTGTCTCTTTCTCTGGTTCTGTAATTACTTTGATTGATTGATCTGAATTCTTTCTGTTTTTTTGGTAAAGTATATTTTAATGGTTAATAAAATATTTTGATTGTTGTTTTATGTTGTTTTGTTTTTTTTGAGATAATTTTTTCTTGAATAATTGGATATTTATATAATGTTGGTATTTTTGTATATTCATCTTTTTGTTATATTTTTTGGGTTTAAATGTTTTTAGATTTGTCTTATTTGCGACAAACTGTCAGCATTTCCATTGTCTTTTTCCTTTTTATAATGTACTGTAAATATATATAGTAATAGTGCTATTTTCTATTTTACATGACAATCATCCCCAAATTTTTGTTTCTAGATTGAAGTTAATCTTTTGTGGTCAGTATACACATCAAACTTTTGGCTCAAGTATTCCTTCTATTTTGTGACTGTCCAATAGATTGCTAAGTGTTCCAATGCTGGTGTACTATAATTTTTTTCAGCTGAACTCAAATTTTGGTTGGCATATACTACTAGATGTTCTCTTCCATCCAGTCTTCTTTGTAATAATACTGCTTCCAATGCTTGGTCTGATACATTGGTGATGATGATGAATGGTTTGCTATGATTTGGATATATCAATACTGAAACTTGAATAAGCTTTCTTCTTAATGTGTCAAATGCTTTTTGTTTAGCTTCTGTCCATTCATACTTCTTATTTTTGGTTTGTAAATGATGGAATGGCTGAGCCAGTTTAGAAAAGTCTTTGATAAAGCAGCAATAATAGTCTGCAAATTCCAAAAATGCTTTTAATTCTGTCAAGTTAGTTAGTACTAAAAAGTTCTTTACTATTGCAATTTTGTTCAGATCTATTTTGATGTCATCTTTCTCACAACATGCCCCAAGAACTTGAGTTCTGTTTTGCCAAAGAAACATTTGTTTGCATTTAATTTCAATCCTGCTCATCTGAGTTTTTCAAATACTTGTTGAAAATAATACAGATGATTATCAAATGTTTTTGAAAACACATTGATGTCATCTAAATATATGACTACTGATTTCTATAATAGTTTGTTATAAACAATTTCTATAAGCCATTGGAATGTGGCTGGAGCATTCATTAAGCCAAATGGCATTACTTCAAATTCGAAATTTCTTTTTTGCATTGTAAAAACTGTCTTTTTTTTATCTTCCGGTTTTATGGCTACTTGCCAGTAATCATTGTCTAAGTCTAAAGTTAAGAATTATTTCTTTCCTCTAAATGCATTGAACAGTTCTTGGATTTTTGGAGTTGAATAGCTATCTCTCTTTATTACTCCATTCAGTTTCTGGTAGTCTACACAAAAACAAATTTTTCCATTCTTTTTATGGACTAGTATCACTGGTGATGACTATGGGCTCATTGATAATTGAATTAACCTATTGTCAAGCATCTGATTGATTTCTTAACAAATAATTTTATAACTGGTTGGTGGTACTCTGTATGCTCATTGTTTTATTGGCATTGCATCCCTAGTCTTGATTTGATGCTGGATGATATCAGTATGGCCAAATTTATTTTCACTGGCAAAGATGTTATTGAATTTGTTGAGTAATATCTTGAGTTGCATTTGTTGAAGTGGGTCTAAGTTTCTCAAGTTCATCTGTTCCAATTGTTTTGGTTAGAGCAGATAATATTCTTCTCATCCATATATTGTTTATGATATAATATCCATGTATTCACACAGTTGTGGAAAGTCTGGAATGGTGTTTGACAATTGGTCTTCAATTTCAGTGGTTAAGTATCCAATGATGGTCCCTTCAGATATCTCAATGATGTCTTTTGTGTTGTTGTAAATGGGAATTTTAATGTGATTGTGGTTCTTGGCTGGTATGTGTAGATTAACTAATCCAATTTTTTCTGATTCACAAAGGGTTGCTTTTGCTTCAAAAATCTGGACCTGGTCTTTCACTTTTCTCTCTATGACTACTATGTATTGGTTATATGATAGAATAGAGATTAGTTGACAGGTGGAGATAATTTCTTTTTTGTCAATAACCTCTTCTTCTGCCATATTGACTAATATATTTATTCTATCTGTGAATCCAAATCCCTGTATTCCTTTTGCTGTAATTCCTAATTCTTCTCTGTTTCTCACTTATACTAATTGAGCTATTTTAACCAGAAACAGGAATATTACATATGCTATCTTTTTGTTTGGCTCTATGATATAGGCCTTTTCTGAGTCATTTTGTAACATAATAATGATATTTCCCACATATTCTGCATCAGTTATTTCTTCTTTGATATTGATTCCTTTTTTTGCTAAACTACTCCTAAATGCTAGTTGGACTATTGTTGTTGCTAAAATTTCTAGTGTTATTTTGAGATCAATGCAGGTGTGTATATATGGTTCCAATTTGATGGCATCTTTTTCCAGATATCTTAGATCAAACTCTACATTAGTATCATGCACTTGTTCTGATATAATATCTTCATCATTATCACTAAACCATTTCAGTTCTTGTTTTTTGGTAAGATCAGGAAGTGTGATGTATGTTTTGGGGTTTGAATTAGAGTCTAAATTGTTATTGTTTTCATTGTCATTTTAAGTAGAACTGGAACCATTATTTTTATCATCATTATTGTCGAAGTTTGAATTGAGATTGAAAATTAATTCCAATTCTGATGTGCAGCTGCTGATTGGTTTTTTTTCCTCTGGGATTGTGTAAATCATGTGTAGTGGTGGATTGTAAATGAGATCACACTTATTACAATACTAAAAGTCATATGGAATCAAACAATGGTCACATAGTTTTGTGTTTATTTCTTCCAACCATTGTTCTTACTCTTCTCTTGTTGGTGCCAAGTTTTAATAGTGCTCATGAAACTCTTCTGGGCCTGTCTCTATGTTGAAAAAAGCATCTGGGTTTGGGATGAAAATGATGTCAACTGGTTCTGGGGGATTATTTTTAATTTCTAAGATTTTACTAGACATGGCTCCTTCTATTTTGGTATTTATCATTCTCCAAATCTTGTCTTCATTATGTGGATAATCATCTAAGCAAGTTATTGCTCAGTGCCAGACTGCTGTAATGGAAGTGCCACAGCTTATCCAGTCATTTATAAGGATCATGTACTGGTACAAAGTGTCACATGTTCTTTCTTGACTAGAAATGTTATTCCATATTCCTTTATCAAGCAACTGTTCTCCACAAGTGAGACATGGTTTGTTGTCCCACTTGTCTTGTTGTTTTGGATAGTTATACTGTTCTTGGTGATATGACTTGCAGTAATAGTGGGTTCACATCCAGTAATTTTCATTTGGTGCAACCCAAGCTCCCATGGAGAATAATTTTTTCTTGTAGTCTTTATACCTGAGTGAAATATAAGGTGGTTCTGGCCTGGTATTTGTGGAGTAAAAATTTTTTCAACTGCTAATTTCTGCGTTGTTCTGGTTCTCTTTATGTATGTCTTCTTTTTTTTTTCTTTTTTTCTTTGTTTTTTTCTCCCCAATGTAGAATCGGTGATAGCTTATTGTGATCGTTATTGGCCCAAGAAATTTAATATGCCTCCCAGGTAAATTTTCTTTATTCTTCTTCAAACTCAATGAGTGGTGCTGATGGCATAATAATAGACTTAAAGTGGCCACATGTGGCTGGTACACATGTGTGTCGACTGTTCTGGCTAAGTTAAAGCTTTTGGATGTTTTAATCAAGTGTTGTATTGAATTTGGACAGCCAGTTATTGCCAATGAATACTTGGTACTGAGTGGCTTCTATAACTAATACCTTGATTAATACAATGATATTAACTTTGATAGATAAGTTATTTATTTTACCAATTGGAGTCTTGGTGGCTCTATTAGCAGTAATTATCCTTGCATTGGCAGCTCAATCAACTTGATGACCTAATTAGTCTATGAGCTGTTTTGTGATAATGCTGTCAGCTGATCTACTATTTAGAATTAGTTTGATAAAATAACCATCAATTTTGGTATTAGTGTATATTGCCATAATGAGTTTTTCCTTGAGTGTGGCTCCACTGAACAAAGATGTTTTTGACAGTTCCTCAATTTTGAAGGGGAATATAGCTGTAAGTGATTCATTTTCTATAACAGTGGCTGGTGGTATGTTGCTGGTAAGTGATTTCTGGTTTATTTCCAAGTTGTTGGATAAGGCGTCTTCTAAAATAACCAAGAGACTTAAATAATTCTAAGAACTTGGGTTTTGGGTATACTCAGTTCCTGAACTCTGCTGGCATGATCCTGACAGCTGATTAGATGAACTGAGAATTGGTTGGTGAACAATTATTACTGATTTCTAGTTTTGGGTGATTCTTGATCTGGAATTTTCTGATGTCATCTGAGCTGAGTTTAATGGCAGTATTAGAATTTGATAAATTATTTGTGGCTGTAGTTAATACATGGCTTGTGACTGTGGTTGATAAATTGGCGGTTGATATACAAGTGGTTGATACATTGACTGTTGCATTAATGACAGATAAGTTGGTTAATATGAAGTTGAGTTTAATTGATAAGTTAGAGTTTGAAACTGGCAATTAGAGTTTTGATATTGATTTCTCAATTGTTGATTATTTAAACATTAGTGGCAGTCTATTTGTAAGTATCCCTGTCTACCACAATAGTGGCAAGCATGCATTTTTTGTTGTCATTGTTGATTGGTTAATGGTGCCAGACATAGTTGATTTTGAAAATGATTAGAGTTTCCTTGGTTGCTGCATCATTGTAGTGGTTGATAGATTGCCTGATTGGTGTTAGCTAAGTATCCTTTCAATTTCTGATTAATAGAATCACTAAATTGCTTCAATTTGGAATCCAATTCAGATGATTTATTTATTACTAGATTCATGGCTTGGATGTAGTTAGCCTTTAATTCAGCTGACTCAAAGTTCCTAGCCTGTGTAACTGCATCTTGAAGTGTTGCTGGGTGTAATGGTCATATGTGTTGGAGAAGATTACTGCACAGACCATGGATAAACTAATTCAGAATCTGTGGTGCTGTAAAATAGTCAGCTTGAATTGCTTGGATTTGGTGCAAGTTCTTGTGAAAGCATTCCAAGTAAGTAGTAATAGCTTCAGTTTCTCTCTGTTTGATTGTGATAAAGGTGTTAGCTAAGTGATTAATACTGTTATTATTACTAAAATATCCCAAGAATGCAATTTTGAATTTCTGGAACATTTAAGATTTGGCAACTAAACTTTAATATCACAAGTTGGTGGTATCTTGCAGAAAATAGAAAATTATTTGAAGGGCTCTGTTGTTATTCCATCCATTGACTATAATAACTTTTTCTATGTTGTTGAATCATACTTGGGCATTGTTCTCTTCACCAGTAAATTTTTCTATTTTGGCAATTGGAGCATAGACCATTGGTTGTTGTTGTGGTTGTTGAAGTGGCTGCTGTTGAATTGGTTTAATAATTGGTTCAATTAGTGGCTGATTGATGACAATTATTGGAGGTAAGTTTTGCTAATTAATTGTTTTGGGGTTTGGATTGTTCAGATTTGAAGAAGTTTAAAATTTTGGAGTTTCAATTTCCATATTTTTTAGGATCAGGTTTTGATAAGTAACTTCTTGATCCTTACTTTTTTCTTCTTCTGATTCTGTTACTTCCCACAAACTTACAGTTCCAAAATCTGGTTGAGATGGCAGTGATCAAAATCTTAATGGCATTGGTAATCGTAATTTAAATCCTTCAAAATATTCACCATATAGTCCTAATAATTCTGCTTTTTTTTGTTTACTTTAAAATAGGAATTATCCAAAAGTTGATGTCACATTTGATGTAAACATGTCTGTTGAGAAGATATTGATAGCACTTCTTGGTATATAATAGTATGATAGATTAGTTGATAATTCAACTCTGGTTTTTTTCTAAGTGGGTGGTTGTATATTTTTGGGTATTATTGCTGGTGTTTGCAATCTTTCTTTGTCTTTGTCTACATAGATGATGGGAAATTGTTGTTGGGTGTATCTTTCAATGGTTTGATTGATTTCCCTAATGATTGGTGCAAAATTGTAGTTTTTTGGTAAGCTGGTATATTAAAACAATTCTGTATAAAAATTTTCTCTTGCAGATTTAATGTTAACTGTTCCTCCTAAACAGTCTGTAATTTTATTGTTGATGTAAAAATTGAAGGCTGATTTTGCTGGAAAATGGTTATTGTTTAATTCTAATTGTTGACTGTATTGTTGAAACAAGAATTTGGTGAATTCTAAATAGTTTGTTCCTATGATTTCTGATTCTGCCACTTTTGGATAATTGTTGTTGGTACTGGTTCTCTGTAGGATTATACCTCACAGAGAGCACCAAATATTACAAGTAATTATTTGGGGTCTCAAATCAAATAACAAAACCTGTAACTTGGTGCTCAATTGATGAATGATGTTAATATCTGAAGTTTTAAGTGATCTGAAGGTTTTGTTGTGGAGTTTTTTGTATAATAGACAGAGATTTAATTGTTGTCTTCTTAGTAGTCTTTTGGAATTGCAATTTTGCCCAATTTTTTTCTCAGCTTGGCAGCTGGATTTATTCTGGCAGTTATGTCTTTTTAGTAAGTTATCTATTAATATATATGTAATTCTACTCTTATTTCTGGGTCTTTTACCAGACTATTTTTGATGTCAATAATTTAGTGTTTTTAATTTTTTAATCAATTAGTAAACAAAAGAAATCACAAAAAAAATAAAATAAAAATAAAAATAAAAAAATAAAAAAAAAATAAAGACATAAGTCAAGGCAATAAATGTTAATATTCCATCAATAACTATGATCAAGAGCTATTGTTCTAGTGTGGTTAAGTATTAATTATTATCAACATAAAGTGTTGATAGTAGAAAGTAGATTGAGATAGTGAATAATTATTTATTGATATTTGTGGAGAAGAAGGTTGCTTAGATCAAATCTAAACTAAGAGGTCTGTTTTTTTTACTTCTAATGTTACTGCTATATATACATAATTGAGATTCCTCAATTCCTCAATTTTTTACACCAGGAATCCTGGAATTCTTGGAATCCTGCAATTTTTCTGAAAAGAATCTTGGAATTTTGGAATCTTGCAATTCCTTGTATGAGATTTCTGAAATTTCTGAAATTCTGTAATTCCTTTGAGAGGAATCCTAGAATTCTATATTTACTATGGCTATTTCTGATTGGCTAATTTATATGCTAATATACTTCTTATATTTTATGAGTAACAATACAAAAACACCATTAGCCAAAATATCATTCCAAAGTAAACAAGAAAAAGCTAAGTTATTAAAAATCTATAATAATTATTTTGAGAGATTTAATTTATGGTTAATAATATTATTAAAATTTTGATCACCATTACTACCACCAGATTTTGAAGCTATCAGTCTTTAAGAAATAACAGACTCTGAAGAAAAAGAAGATAGCAATTAGGAAATTAATATCCAAAATCTGATCTCAAAAAACCCAGAAATTCAGACTCTAATTGTTTAAACCCAGCCAAATCTGAACAATCCAAATTTTGCTCTCATTGTTTCCCAATACTTATTTCCAGTAATCATAATAAATTCATTAGTTGCTCTAATTGCTGAACAGCAACAACAACAGTCACAACCACTACCTTAGCAACAACTTTAACAGTAATCACAATTACAACAACAATAACTACTATTAGCACTGATAACTTATGTTCCAATCACAAAACTCAAAAAATTCACTAACAAAGAAAATGATATCCAAGTATGGCTCAACAATATAGAAAAAACCATTACAGCCAATAGATAGGACAATGCCAGAGCATTATAGGCAATCCTATATTTTTTTCAAGATACTGCTAATTTATGGTATCAAAACTTAATCCAGAAACTCCAAAACTTCTATGCATTTAAACTGAAATTTTTAAGATATTTTAGTAATAATAATAACATCAATTATCTAGCAAATACTTTCACAATTATTAAACAAAAAGATATTGAAGCTGTTATTACTTATCTAGAATGCTTCCATAGAAACCTGCACCAAATACAAGCAATTGACACAAATTATTTTACAGTATCACAGATTTTAAACCAGTTCATTTGTGGGCTATATAACAGCATTCTACAATATATATATCCAATGCATTTATAAACTCTTTAAGATGTAGTTACTTATGTTCAAAATTTTGAATTAGCCAAGCTAAAAGCTAATTATGTCCAAGCTGTTAATCTACTAATAAATAAATTATCTGAATTGGACTTCAAATTAAAACAATTTAGTAATTCTATTAATCAAAAATTAGAAGAATACTTAGTTAATAATCAGGCAATTTATTAACTACTACAATGCCACAATAATTCAGAAAACCCAAATAGTTTCCAAAATCAATTATGTCTATTATCATTAATCAATCAACAATAGTGACAAGAAATATGTAATTATTACTATTGTGATAAACAAAGATATTTGCAATTTGAATATTACAAATATTTAAGCAATCAACAATTAGAAAATCAGTATTAAAACCACAATCGCTGATTTTAAACTCAGAATTACATCAATAATCAATTACTTAAATAATACCAATATCAACCACATTACCACTTATCTATTAATCACCAACACCAATAATTTATCAACCATTTCAGCTCCAAATTATTTATTAGTCTTAACCAAATCAGAATCAGTTGCAAAACTTATTTCAAAACAGAAACCAAAGACTAAAAACTACTCAGATCTGTTAGAATTGGCAATCAGCAATGGTAATACACCAACTGATTTCTAGTTTAGCAGTCCAGCAAACTGGATCTTAACAGCAAAATTTGGAAACTAGCTATATTTAAAATTCCAATGCTCAACACTATTTAAGCCTTTTAGTATCTTCTGAAATTAACACATCTAACTCATTAAAATTTAATCAAACTCAAATACCTCTCAACAATATTCTATCAATAACAATTACCAAAAACAAATCATTTACCACCATCTTTTTTTTTAAACTTAAAAAAACAGTTGAAACACTCTTATTTAGTGAAGTTGCATTTAAATCAAAACTTATTACTGCAATATATACTAATGTTAAAGTTAATAATCAGTTCATCAAACTAATTCTAGATAGTAAATTAGCTAGTAACATTATCACATAACAACTTATGGACCAATTAGGTTGTCAAATTAATCATGCTACTAGCATCAAGATTATTATTACTGATAAAGCAATAAAAATGCCTATTGGTAAAATTAACGACTTTTTTTTTAAAGTCAATAACATTATCATATTCATTGTTATAAATGATTATTTGAAGTCTCAAATCAAATAACAAACTTGTAACTTAGTGCTTAATTGATTTAATGATATAAGTCTTTAATAATTTTGTCTTTAAAGGTTTCTATGGTCTGAAGATTTTGGTTGAGTCTTTTGTATAATAGACAAAGATTTAGTTATGAGTGTTTGGTAGCTTTCCAGAATTACAATTCCATCCAATTTTTTTTTCAGCTTGGTGGCTGGTTTTATTCTGGCAGTTATGCTCTTCTGATAAGCTATCTATTAATATATATATGATGTTATCCTTATTTCTGGGTCTTTTATTAGGCTATCTGTGACATCAGTAACTCAGTACTTAATCTTTAATCAATTAGTAACAACAAAAAATAACAAAAGAAAAGAAATAAAATAAAAAAAATATAGAAAAATAAGCCAAGATGATAAATATTAGTATTTTATCAATAGCCATAATCAAGAGCTATTGTTTCAAAGTGTTTAAGTATCAGTTGCTATTAACATAAAGTGTTAATAGTGAAAAATAGATTGAAATAGTAAATAATTATTTATTAATATTTGTGAATTAGAAGATTGTTTAAATAAAATCTAAACTAAGAGATTTGTCTTTTCTACTTCTAATGCTACTGCTATATATATTTAATTGAGATTCCTCAATTTTTAAATTTTTCACACCAAGAATCCTGGAATTCCTGAAATTCTGCAATTCTTTTAAGAAGAATTCTGGAATTCTGAAATCTTACAATTTTTTATACAAGAATTCTGAAATTTCTGGAATCCTAGAATTTTACATTTTACTACATCTACCTCTAATTAGCTAATTTATGTGCTAATATACTTCTTATATTCTATAAATAACATCATTAAAGTGTTGATAATGAAAGCCATACAGTACTAAGCTCTAGTTAATAATAACTGATTGTTCAAAATCAATATTATACTCAATTAGAACATTCAGAAATTACAACTGAGTCAGAATAGTTAGAATATTCAGATATTAGCCACTTGTAGACATTTCAAAACTACTAAAAATAAGCAGTCACTGATCAAGTTTGAAAAGAAAAAAAAGAAACCCACTTGAGAAGCTTATTAAGTCTTCTAGACAGATAATGACCATAACAACTTATCACCAGTATCTATATGGGAAAAAAAAAAAAAAAAAAAAAAAAAAAAAAAAACAACAAAATAAAAAAAAAAAAAAAAAAAAAAAAAAAAAAAAAAAAAAAAAAAAAAAAAAAAAAAAAAAAAAATAAAAAAAAAAAAAAAAAAAAAAAAAAAAAAAAAAAGAAGAAAAATTTCAAGCAACTATCTCTATATATATATTATACATCATTATCACTCAATATTAACCAAACTATTGTCAACTCAAACTAATTTGTATTAATTGTGACAAAAAATTATTAACAATAGATATATGTTATGATAATAATAAGAAATAGCCAACAGTAACAAAATATTACTATTGCCTATGCATTTTTGAATGTTTTAAATAACCAAAAAAACAAGAAAAATGGAACAACAAATCATGTTTTGCATGTGAAAAAACTTTCTTAGATAAAAAAATATGAAACAACATTCTTGGTTATAGAAAAATATACAATAAATTATGTTAATATATAATTTTAATCAACAATTGAGTAAGAAAAAAATGCCAATAGATGCTGCTTAACAAAAAGCTATAAAATATTTGGATAATTGTCCATATAATAACAACAAAATCTGGAAAATAACAATTACCAAAATCAAAGACATGATATTAGAAGAAATAAAAACAATCAAAAACAACTCACCAGAATTCAAAAAAATTATTTAGATTCCAAATTCCAATATTATCTTCAACATTATGAATTCAGAACAATTTTACAAACACTATTAAGAATTGGCATTCACTAAAAAAAAACAGGAGCAATAGTTAGAAGAGTTAAACACCTGACTATGTGACTATTGTTTAATATTATGTGACTTTAAGTATTGTAATAAGTGTGATCTCATTTACAATTTATTACCATAAATAATCTATTCAATTTCTAAAGAAAAAGAGCCAATTAACAAGTGTGTAGTGGAATCAGAATTGAAATTCAATCTCAATTCAGATTCTAACAATAATAACAATAATGGTTCCAACTTCATTTAATATGAGTTAAGCCAGAATTAAAACCACTAGCAGATAAGTCCACCAGTTTTATTGTAACAAAAGAAGATATATTAAAAGAAATAACTAAAGTAGAAAAAAGAAAAAGCTATTTTTATGAAAAATTTTTGCTTTTATCATGAATAAGAGATTAACAAAAGAGAATTTTTTTAATTTTCATCTTAATTTTTATTGTACAAATCAGATTATTAATTAAATAGTAATATTTAATAATTTGATTAAATAATAAATAATAATTGAAATAATATTAATATATACTAATTAATAATAGAAATTATAAGAGTAATTTTATGCTAATTAATAACTAAAATTCCACTGATAACAATACTTATAATATAAAATTTATTAATTTTTTTAAATTTATTATTAAAAATAATACTATTATAAAATTGTTTTAATAAAATAAATACTATTATTACTATAAATATAATATATTTTTTATAAATAAATATAAAAAAGTATAAAAATATTAATAACTTTATTATTATTATTATTATTAAAAATAATAATAAAATTGTTAAAAACATTATGTTTTAAAAATAATTAAATTTTTGTTTTAAATTTAATATTGCATAAATTTTTACAATAACATATAAATTAAATATTTAAAATATACAATAATTAATTTAAAATTATTTTATTTATAATATATTAAAGTCTATTTTATAATAATAAAAAATGTGGTTTGGATGGAGATGCTTGTGTTAATATAGATGTGTAGTGTTGTCTTGTCTGATCTGAGTGGCTGGCCACATGTAGTAAAAGCGTGAGCTGCATTTAGTTTGAGCCACTTAGTTTGGTTCTATGTACTAGATAGCAATTGGACTGCACTCATTAAATGGGTTAATAAAAAAAATTTAAACATAATTAGTGAGTTTTTTAATATTATTAATATTGTA
>JAAOMT010000504.1:83304-155688 GCA_016748015.1 Geosiphon pyriformis | reverse complement strand
TGTTGCTTAGGTGTTGGGGTGGTAGAGTAGTATGTACTAGGTTAGAGTAGACAGCGTATATAGAGTAGAGTTTATGACAACTAACGACGTTTCTTTTTTTTGCTGTCTGTGTCTTATTCTCCTCTCTTTTGTGTAATGCACTTTCTGAACGACTGTGTTCACATATCTACCTGTACTGCTTTTTCCTTCCATTCAACGTGTGTTCTTTGGTTCATGTTTATGCGTCTCTGTTATTGACCGATAGCTGACTAACAAGTGGTTATTTCTCTTTTTCATCTCTTATTTTCTGTTGTCAAACCTATCTTGTTAGACGAAGGTAGGCATTTATTTTCCATGCATCACTTCTGCCTCGTTTATTCATCCGTTCATGGGAATGTTTTCGATGTTGACTAACTCGTGAACTTATTGCTGTCCTCTATTCGCGTACGCCCTGTTTCATTCCATCAACTGGGTCCATATTTCAGGTACGTCGTTCTCTCCTTTTTACCTCCGTAGGATAGAGTAGACACAGTAATAGGGTTTTCTGATATTATGATCGATGATTCTTTTTAGATATTCTTATGTCAATGCTCTAATTTTATTTTAAATTTTGCATCCCATCTACACTGCTTTTCTCGCTGTCATTTTTTTAACTTGTGCCTCACTATCATTATTTCATTCACAAGAATCTAGAGACCAAGTTGCAGGCCTGCGATCAGTGATATTACAACTTGAGACAGGCAAATCAAAAAATTCCTCCTCTGTGTACAGATATATGAGACAAAATAATTGGGTAAAAATGTGGAAGATGGAAAATGAGATACAGAGACTACCACGGATTGGTGAACAAACATTTAAAAAACTACCTTCTCCTCCTACTAAAGGATCAGATGAAGTAAAGCAACACCAGCCATTTTGCAAAAAGGTTGTGGATGAAACAGTAAAATGTTTGAGTTTGAAAGACTTACTTGTACTTGGAGATACCAGTTATAGAAAAGAAGATGAAGTTTATCCTGATATCATAATTGGTTTAAATCAATACTATAGTCAATTGACGAATAATCCACCCGATTTATCAAAGGGATTAGGTTGGGAAGTCAAAAATGATATAATCGATCAGAGAAAAGGAAAAACAGGGAAAGGACAGATAGTAAAGTACGCTAGTATATACCTTACAGCAAATGTTCCTTTAACATCAGTCTTCTATGGATGTTTAACTGACGGAAACCATTGGCAATTTATGAAAGTCACCATAAATGAAGCCCGAAACAAATTGGCAATGGGAGAAAGTCAACTGTATATATGGAATACTCAAACGGCTTCACTTATCGCTGGCTTAATCAATCATTATTATGGTGAATACTTGATGAAAGCATCTGGCGAAAAAAAAGATTCTCCAAATAATGATAAGGCTTATATGTTTCTTAAATTATCATTGACTCCTGAAAGTCTCTTGGCTTCTTTCATCAAAAAAGGTTTTATTATCAAATTAGACTCTGGAAATGATATTCATGTACAAGTTATATCCCACCTCGGAACTGGAAAAGAGAGTCTAGTATTTTTGGTACAAGTACTGGATTATGGAATAAAGGAGGCTGTTCTGAAGGTAAATTAATTCCCATATCTGTATATTAAACTTATCATATCGATCAACTAATTTTTTTTGATTGAAGATTGAGGTCCGCAAAAACTCTGAATTTTCTCAAATCTATCAAGAAATATCGGCATTGCATGCATTAAGCAATCTTTCTTGTGTTCCCAAAATTCTCTTTGAAGGCCATACAATGGGAGGATTTCAGGCAATAATAACAGACTTCGTGGGACAACCTCTGGAATCTTGGATTTCCGATAACGGTGATATAAATGATTACACACTTTTTCAAATCATTCTGGACTTATGGTCGTGTCTGAAACAGATTCACTCCAATTGTTATGCACATGGGGATGTCGCTATTCGGAACATTATACGAAGAAATGAACGTTTCTATTTTATTGATTTTGGCCTTGCAACTATGCTGCAACTTCGATTCGATTCATGTCAAGCAATTATTCAGGACTACATCGAATTGTGTCAAATCATTGCAATTATCAAGGTTGGAAGGAAAATGTCGTTGTTAGAGTTAATAGATAAATTGGAGGGAGGGCTGAAACAATTTGTTGCATCTGTTGAGGATGCGAGTAGATGGAAAATAACTGATGAAGAGAAATGGTTAGAAAAGTTTGGTGCTGAAGTTCAACAATTTCATAAAGATTATCACTTGCCTGAAAATACATTGGAAATATAACAAAAAACATTATATTTCAAAAACATCATATATAATAGGGTTATGGCCAATTTACTTTAATCATTTAATAATAAACAGATTTAAGTGTTAATTTTTTGCTTGTAAACTATTTTTTTGCATAATGTGGTAAAAGTAAAATTTAGTTTAACAATTAAAAATATTTAAGATTAACAATAATTATAAAGTTATTATAAATAAAATAATTGTAAAACATTAATTAAAATACATAAATGCAATATTTTTTATAAAAAAACAAACAGTATATTTTTTTTTATGTTTTAATAAAACATAGTTTAATACAATATAATATTAAAATATTTTAAATTAAAAATAATTTATACTTTATTTACATATAATTAACCAATTAAGTTAGTTAAAATTAAATTATATTGGATTTACAAAAATAAATTTACTTAATATAATTACTTTTTATATAATTACAATTAGATTATTATAATTAAAAACTAAATTAACTAAGAAAACAAATATATATTATGTTATTATAAAAGAAAAAAAGAAAAAAACTCAAAATCTCATGTTTTATATGATTTTATATGGCATGTAATTTTGGATTTTTATTAATCAATTAAAATATAAAAATATCAACATTATATAATTTTAAATAATACATAATTTATTAGTCAATTAAATAATTTAATTTATATATTAAACTATAATTTTTTTTTTATTTCTTAATTATAAAACTTTTTAAGATTTCAGATCATAAAAAATTAGGTTGTTTTCTTATTTTCTTTTTAAAAATATTTTATAATTTTATAAAATTAATATTTGTTTAAAATTAACAAAAAAATTATTAATTAAATTAGTAGATTATTTTTATTTAACTGATTATTTTTATTATCTTGAATATTTGGTTTTTTTTGTGTAATACAATTAATAAAGTATTAAAAAATATGTATTATAAATAGAATAACAAAAATAAATATAATTGCTTATAATTAAAAAACAATAAACATCATATCTAAATATTTTAATCTTATTATAATACTTTAATATATAAAATAAATTTAAGTAATAACTATTTTTTTTTGTTGTTACAGATAAAAAAAACCCCATTATTTTTTGTAAAAAAAATAGCTGTTTTTTTATATTATTTAGATAAATAACAAAAAGTTTTTTTATATTTTTTAATATTAAGAAAATATTACATATTTTAATATAATTTTTTAGTTATTACAAAAACATAAATTTATTAGTATTTTTTTTATTATATTCTAAAAATACAATATTAGCAAAAAAAAAGTTTTTTATTAGTATATTATATTATAATTGTTTTTTAATATTACCAAAAATTTACATGATTTTTAATGCAAAAATTACAACAATATACTAAAAAAATTATTATTAAAATCATGTAAAAAAAATCTATATTATCAAATTTAATTAACAAATTAGTTAGCAAATAAAAAAAAAAATCAATAATCAGCTTAATAATAACAAAAAGATTTATTACAATCTAATTGTTTAATTAAATTAAATACAAAAAAATCTTGGCAAACTAAAAACACCAATAAAAATTAAAAATTGTTATATATAATTTAATAACAACAGATTTTGATATGCTTTAAGATGCTTATATATTCTTATTTATACAATATAATATTTCAGATCTGTAATTACTATCCAAAATAATTATCAAAAAATCTAATTAATTAATCTATGTCTAATTATATTGATTATAAACATAATTAATATTAATAATATATAATTATAATTTTAAATTTAACCATTTAAATCTTATTATTTAAATTATTTACTTCCAAAAAAATAACATATTAATTAAGTTTACAATTGAATTAAGTAATTAAATATATATAAATAATTAATATATTTTAAGTAGTCTTAATATAATATATAGATTTTATGTAATTTAGCTATATATACAGTTTTCTATAAATTAAAAAAAGTATTAGTTTTATATTATATCAATTTTTTTTTGTTTTATAATAAACAGTTAATTATTTTATATATATATATTTTTTTTTTTCAAGCTTTAAATAATTTTTATTAATTTTTAAAATATGTATGTATTCTTAATTATTTTTTTAAATTTCTATTATTAATATTTTATATAATGTTTTATTTTACTAAATAAGTTATTAATTTTGTCATTTAATTTATTATTAACATTTTACAAATAAGATCCAAATATTACTTAATACAATACATCAAATTATGTAATATAAATTAGGTGCAAATTATGTACTTTCTATATATAACTAACTATTTAGGCCAATTAAAGCAACATTATAGATTTATTCTAATAGACATTGTATAATTAATACCAAAAAAAAACTGCAAGACTTGCAAAAACCAAAACCAATATTATGCATCTTCACAATACTAAATAATTTAACAACTTTAACAGAAAACAATAATAAAAACCTATAGATCCCTGAAAGTACTGAATTATTGCCTACAATCAAATCCTTTTTTCTATAATCACTTTAAACTTGGCTTTTATTATTCACATCTCTGTTTAATAAACTATTTCCAAACTTTTTACCAATTTAATAATTATTTTGCCAGCAATTTTAGCACATCCAAAAACGGACAAAGTCTTCAATTAACAATTTTTAAAAACAAAACTCTTGTACAAAGCAATATACATTCCAAAATCAGAAGCATATATAGAAAGCAATTGCATGACATAAAATAAAAACAGACTCAATTCTAACATAAAGACCTACTAAATTATATGAGAATTAAGCAATTTTGTATAAGTAGCAGAGTTTATTATATATATAAATAAGTAATTAAGAAGTTTCATCTTGCTGCAATAAAGACACAATACACTGAAATAAGTTCTATCATACAAGTGCTTTCTGACAGCAACTAGTAAACAACAATACAAAGCCTTCATAAAATATGAGTGCAAATTGGCAGTAAGTTTACTTGTAAAGCCAAACACTATATGTAAGTTAAAATACCACACCAAAAAAATTCTAATCCAATTCACATTTTTAATCATATTTGCATCAATAACATTAAATCCAAATCTTATCTTTCAGTAAGTTCAATAAATAGCCCTAAAGACACTATACACAAAATAACAAATATTATCAAACACTTTCACTCTACCAGCCCTAATATAACTTTTTTTAACAAAAACAGAAAGTATTAAATTCGAGCATAAAGATAAGTCAGCCAATTTATTAGCATGCTTATTGCCTGAGAGCTTTGAATGGCTTTTAATCTTAGACCAAGATACATTAAGCCTCTTATCCTTAATAAAGTTTATCACATTATGCCTTTCTATCCAATACCAATTGTGGAAATCTAATAGAGCCAATCTTAACTCAAGATTACAAGCATCTAGAGCAGCCTGACTGTTCAAATGTACTACAATGCTATTATCTACAAGAACATATTTCAAAACCAGAGCAATTGTCTGTAATTCAACTATCATGAAAGAAACCAAACTATTGATCTTGACACCAATGCCCAAATTCAAATCCAAAAAATACAGTCACATCATATCTTATCTTGTATATATTTAAGTTTTTTAAAGATTTATTTATGTAAACATTGATGATATTTAAATCAGCTTTAAAAAGACACTATTATACTATAAAAAAACCATTAAAATCAAAAATGTTTAAACATTGGATGTTATTAATAAAAGACTATACAACAAAACAACAGAAAAAGTTAACCAAATACTTACATGCCAATTTAAACTACACAGAAACAGGGCCCTTAAAATTGAGTTTTTTTCATTAACAAAAACTTTTTCAATCAAAAATTAAACTTTTTTTATCATACAATTATTTAACAAAAACAATACTAAATCTTTTAAGTGATCTGAAAACATTATAGAATGCTAATTTTCCCAAAACATATTGAAATGCCTTTTGAAAACCAAAATACAGAAGAAATATTGTTGTTAAGAAACATATTATAATCCAAAAAAATCTTTATCATACCAGCTAGAAAGTTGTTAACTGGACTGATCCTTATTCTAACAGAGAACTGTAAAAAATATACTAAAGACCAACTTGAAACTTGTAAATTAAAATATTTATGGCTAAACAAACAACCAAAAATACCAAAAGCATTTGAAAAATACAATACTGAAGCCAACTTACTTTCAGCTTGCATCTACTCAAAAAATTTCAGACTATACAAAGACAAATAATAAAAGACTTTATTGGAAAAGTCTTTAGACAAGCCAGTCTTCATTCTTAAATCTCTTCTGATTAGTGTATTCCACTTATTATATATACTCTTAAAGACAAAACAAAACTGAGTTCTATAACTTACAATAAGATATAATATTATTAAAACCAAATAAAGAAATTGTTTATTTAAAATAGCCTTCCTCAAAACTATATTAGCAAAAAACTTGACATTTAAATGAGTCTTTGCCAGGCTGAATTTGGATAAGTCTTTAGAAGACAAAAAAATACCAAAATATCTGTGAAACTTTTTTTTTATACAATAAAAATTGGCAAACTACTTATCAGTAATAAAACATTCTTAACTCTCTGGTTAATAAAAATAGCCACCATTTTTTCATTGTTAATTGAAATATTGTTAATATTAAAAAATTTACTAGCAAGATCTAAAATACATTGTACAGCTGTCTAACTATTTTTCATCCAAATTGTGTCATTGATAAAAGCATCAACTGCTAGAAATGAAAATAATTTACTTTGTAACTCTATTTTGCCAGTTTTGGCAACAAATTTAATGTTAATACAATAACTATAAAAGCTTTTATGTTTCTTAACTTTATATAAAAGAGGATTATAAAAGATTCTTCAAAACAAAAAAAAAATTTCACTTTGATTCAGACCATTATGCATGTAGTACTCATTAGTAAGCTCATAATCTGTTATAACTTGGTTTATTCTACTATTGTAAATACTACCAAAATACTTACACATTTTAATTTAAATTAAACTATTTCTAAGATAATGTTATCCAATGGAGTCATAGGCTTTTTACATATCCTACAAGACAAGCCAAAACTTACAACCTTTTTCCAAAGCATCTTTAATTACAGAGTTCACAACAAAGATAGAAAACTGAATAGTAGTACCCCTTAATACAGAAAAATTGTTACCACAAAAAACATCAAATCTATTATACACCAATAAAATTCTATCAAAAAGTATCTTAAAGAGAATTTTACAAGCAGTCTCAATTAAGGCAATTGGTTTGGTATTAATTAAGACTCTATTCTACTCATAAGACTTAGAAATTATTGACACCCAAGCTTCTTTTTATGGGCAAAACACAGATTTATATATTAAACAAGAGTTCAAGAGATCCAAAAGCATCATAAAAACTAAGATGCTATAATGTTTTTAAAGTTTATTAACAATATTAAACAAACCAGTGGCCTTTCTGTTAAGTAGATTTTTTACCATACACTGCAATTTATTGAAATTAATAGCAGTTATAATACCAGAAAAAGCATTATTATTAATATAATTCAGTGACAAGTATTAACAATACCATGTAGCAAAAACCTCATTTATTACTAATTTTTTCTTTATTTAATCTTTCATTATTACATCAATCTTAGATTTAACTTCAATTAAATCAAAAACCAACTTATTATCTACAACTAAATAATCTAAAACCACTTTATAAAAAAGGCATTCCAATATACTTTTAATAGTATAATTCTTATTAACTATAAAACTCTCTATTATTTTATTGATAACAAACATAATGTTTATTTTCTTAGCTTTTAGAGATTCAGCAGTTTGCAGACATAATATAATTTTTTTATACTAAAAAAAGCAGAATGTACACACTTAAAACCAGTACCAGAATTCAATAAAGCCTAAATATTTAAAGTCTTATTATTGTCCAAAAAAGCTCAGCAGTCTATTAAAAAACCAAACTCATCATCAGTATTTTTACATAAAGACTTAACAATTCTTGAAACCAACATTTTCAATTTATGAAATTTAAAAAAAATCTTGGTAAAAACACTATCAAAGTTCTTAAACTATTTCTTCTTAAATATTTTATTAGCTGAAAGATACACTATTTTGTGAATAATATCTCATATTGCATCCAAATTTAAGTCTCTTAGAAATAACAAACTTATTAAAAAAAATTATTACATTAGCAGCTATAACATTCATGAACATGTTTTATTTTATCTTATTAGCATTTTTAATATTAAACTTCTAACAATTTCTATTTGCTTGTTTGTGCAAAAGATTTAGCCATACATCTAATAAGCCACTTAAATCTACAAAAACAGAAATGGCCTGATAATTAGTATTGAAATAATTTTCAACATCTAAAATGTCATGATTTACTACTATATTAATCAAGTTTGAAGAAATAAACACATAATTAATTGTTTTCATAATACTTCTAAAATTTTTCTACATTGATATTTTTGCAATTAAGCTTTCAACCAATGAATTGACTAGTCCCAAACTGAGGCACTTTTTAAAACTAACACACTTACAGAAACTATTTTTATTGAAATTACTACTTAAGATAATAAAAAAAGATTTGTTTACAGCTTTTGTAATTAAGGAGTTGATTTCATTAGTCTAAAACAAACACACTATCAGTGTTGCATCAACATACAGCTCTAAAATCAAAACAGAAAGTTTATTTTTGAAAAACAACTTGACAAAAAAAAGATAATATTACAGATAATTATTTGGCATGTTGATACAAATAACAAACTCATAACTTGATGCTCAATAGCTAATCTGATTGGTAATATCTAAAGGTTTTCTGTATCTAAAGGTTTTGGGTGGAGTTCTTTGTATAATAAACAGAGATTTAATAGTTGTTTTTAGTAGTCTCCTGAAATTGCAATTCTATCAAATTTTTTTTCAGCATAGTAACCAGTAATTCTCCTAGTAAGTTATCCTCAATTCTATGAATTTTCTACTCTTGTTTTATAGGTCTTTTACTGGTTCTTTTGACATCAATAATTTCATACATTAATTTTTAATCAATTAGTAAACAACAAAAAAAATAAAAGAAATAAAGAAAATAAAGAAAATAAAAAGATTAAGTTAAGACAAGTAAAGTTAATATCTTGTTAATAGCCATGATCAAGAACTATTGTTCTAGTGTGGTTAAGTATCAGTTACTATCAACATGAAGTGTTGATAATGGAAATTGGATTAAGATAGTGAATAATTATTTATTGATATTTGTGATTTGAAGAATTGCTTTAATTAAATCTAAACTAAAAGGTCTGTTTTTTTCTGCTTTTAATGCTGCTGCTATATATACATAATTGAAATTCCTCAATTCCTCAATTCTTTACATCAGGAATTCTGCAATTCTTTGAGAAAAATCCTAAAATTCTGGAATTCTGCAATTCTTTATATGAGAATCTTGTAATTCTAAAATCCTGCAATTCTTCTGAAAAGAATTCTGGAATTTCACATTTTATTACGCCTATTTCTGATTGGCTAATGTATATACTAATATGATTTCTATATTTTATAAATAATATTATTCCATTTTTTTAATATTGAGTTTTGTTGAAATCTTCTAATTCTCTTACTTTTTCTTCTTTGATTATTTCTTGAACTTCTTTTTCGAGAATTATTTGGGTTATTTTGATCTGTGATTTTTCAAATTTAGCATTAGTTATTTTACCCATTTGATTAGTGGTAACTGTATCCATTTTTGAATTGAGTAATATTTCTGGTTTGTCTTGAAATCCAGCTTGTAATTAATATATAGCTTGTATTTGTATGATTAGATTATTTTTCTTCACAAATTGTTCAAGTTGTTGTAGTATTGTTGTATCAAATAATCGGTTTGTTTTATTCATATACAAGTTCTAAATATTCAGGTGTTGTCCCAAATAGAAATAACAAAAGTTTTTTGGAAATTGTTGTATTCACCAATTCCAAATTTCTATTGTCAATTCTTGATATGATATAACTTTTGTTTGTGTTTCTATTGCTGATTTTACTTTTGTAATTATCTTGTTGATAGTGTTTTCTGGTTTTTTCTTTTTTTTTGTATCTTTGTATCAAATGGTTTGTTGATTAATTGTAATTTTCATCTTTTGTTATTGAATTAGTTAAAAAAATTGTTGTTCTAATGAGTAAATATCATCAGTAATTTCCATTTTTTTAGTATATTTTGTTATGTGCTAATTTTTTATATAGAGTTCCAATGTTTCATTTTGATGTATTTGTGTTAATAATTATTATTGGTTCTAAATCTTGTGAGATCTCATTTGGTTGGATTAGTCTTCTTTGTACTTTCAATTGTGGAATATTATTGGTAGATAATAATGCTATATTGTGGTATGGTTTTAGTCAATTCCCATGTGCTGCTTTGGTTAAAATTCTGTTGTTCTATTTTAATTTATAAGCTCTATTTTCTAGAATTTCTTCAACATAAAATGGTTTATTTTATTTGGGGTCAAATTTTTCACTCCATTGTTTTTCTGCTTTGGTACAATATAGAAGTACTTTGTCTTTAATCTTGAATTCAACTGGTTTCTTTGATAATTAGTTATCATACCATTTTTTTTGTTTTTTTTGGATGTTATTAGCTGCTTTTTGTTATTTGTTTTCTAGTATTTCTATTAAGTCATATGTTCTTTTCAACAATGTTTCTTGGAAATTGTTTTCTGTTATTAGTTTTATTGAATATGTATTGATTTTTTTTTTAACTAATAGTATTGTTGTTCTATTATATACTAATTTAAATAATGTTGCTTGTATAGTGTTTTGTTTTATTGTTTAATAAACAAATAATACTAATAATATAAACAAATCTCATTTGTTCTGATTTTTTTGGGTGATTTTGGCTATTGCTTTATACAATGTTCTGTTGAATCTTTTTACTAAGTCATTGGTTTGTGAATAATATGGTGATGATAATGGTTTTTTAATTCCAAATTTTTGACTTAATTCTGCCAATTTTCTGTTCACAAAGTGAGTTTTTTAATTGGATAATAATTCTTTTGGACATTTATGTTGACAAATTAAATCTTAATAAACAAATTTGGCAATGAATTCTGCATCTACTTTTTGAATTGCTTTTGCTTTTGGTTATTTAGTGAGATAATTCATGGCTACTGCAATATATCTGTTCTTTCTGCTGGTTATTGTAAATGGTCTAACTAAATCAATTCTAATCTAATTGAATGGTTGTTTCACTTTAATTGGTCTTAATGGTTTATTGGGTCTTATTCCTCCTCTTTTCTGACAAACATCACAATTTTGAATATATTGAATAATGTCTAGATATATTAATGGCCAATTATATCTCTTTCTGGTTCTTTTTATAGTTGCTTCTTTATGAAAATATTTTGCTGTTGGATCTGAATACATGTTGTATAATATTGTTTTTTTTTCTGGTTTTAAATTACTCTAAGTAGTTGATCTGAATTCTTTTAGTTTTTCTAATATAATATATTTTTGTGAATGATAAAATATTTTGATTGTTGTTTTATGTTGTTTTGTTCTTTTTGAGATAATTTCTCCTTGAACAATTGAGTATTAATATAGTGTTGGAGTTGTTGGTATTTTTGTGTATTCATTTTTTGTTATATTTTTGGGTTGGAATGTTCTTAAATTTGTCTCATTTTGACAAACCATCAGCATTTCCATTGTTTTTTCCCTTTTTATAATGTACTGTATATTTGAATAGTGAAAGTTCTATTTTCTATCTTGTATGGCAATTGTCTTCAAGTTTTTGTTTTTGGATTGAAGTCAATTCTTTGTAATTAGTGTACACATCAAACTTCTGGCTTAAGTATTCTTTTTATTTAATAACTGCTCAATAAATAGTTAAGTGTTTTAATGTTAGTATTCTATAGTTTTTTTTGGCTAGACTTAAACTTTAACTGGCATATGCTACTGGGTGTTCTCTTCTATCTGGTTTTTTCTGAGATAGTACAGCTCCCAATATTTGACCTGATACATCAGTAATAATAATGAATGGCTTGCTATAATCTAAATAAATTAGTACTAGTGCTTGGATAAGCTTTTTTCACAATATATTGAAAGCTTTTTGCTAAGTTTCTGTTCACTTATATTTAACATTTTTGGTTTGAAGCTGGTAAAGTAGTTAAGCCAGTTTAGAAAAGTCTTTAATAAAGCAGCAGTAGTAATCTGCAAATTTTAAGAATGCTCTGAGTTCTGTTAAGTTGGTTGGTACTGAAAAGTTTTTGACTATTTTAATTTTGTATGAATCTGTTTTGATGTTGTCTTTGCTTACAATATGTTGTAAGAATTTCAGTTCTGTTTTGCTGAAGAAACACTTGTTTGCATTTAATTTCAATTTAATACATCTGAATTTTTCAAACACTTGTTGTAGATAATAAAAATGATCATTAGATGTTTTTGAGAATACATTAGTGTTATCCAGATATATGATTAATAATTTTTATAGCAATTCAGTATAAACAATTTTCATGAGCCATTAGAATGTAATTGGAGTGTTCATCAAGCCAAATGGCATTATCTCAAATTTGAAATTTCTTTCTCTAGTTATGAATGCTATTTTTTTCTTATCAGCTAGATTTATGGCTATTTGCCAGTAACCACTGTTTAAATCCAATGTCAGGAACCATTTTTTTTCTTCAAAAACATTGAATAATTTTTGAATCTGTAAAGTTAGATAATTGTCTCTACAAATTACTTTATTGAATTTTTTGCAATCTACACAAAAGCAAATTTTCTCATTTTTTTTTATGAACAAATAACATTGATAATAATCATGAACTCATTAATAGTTAAATTAATCTGTTGTCTAATATTTGATTGATTTTCTCTCAAATAATTTCATGGCTTGCTGGTAGTACTCAGTATGCTCTTTGTTTAATTAGCATTGTATCTCCAGTTTTAATTTAATGCTAGATGATATCAGTTCTGCCAAATTCATTTTTACTGGCAAAAATGTTGTTAAAGTTATTGAGTAACATCTTAAGCTGCATATATTGTAGTGGGTCTAGATTTCTCAAGTTTATTTGTTCTAATAGTTCTGGTTGGAGCAGATAATATTCTTTTTGTCTGTATATTGTTTGTGATATAATGTCCACATATTCACAAAGTTGTGGAAAATCTGGAATAAAGTTTGGTGATTGGTTTTCTACTTCAGTGCTTAAATATCTGATGGTAGTTTTTTTTGGTATCTCAATAACATTTCCTGTTGTATTGTAGATAGAAATTTTGATGTGGTTCTTGTTTTTGGCTAGTATGTAAGGATTGGTAAGCCTGATTTTTTCTGATTTACAAATGGTTGGTTCAGCTTCAAAAATCTGCCTAATTCTTCACTATTTTTTCCAATGCTAACATATACTTGTTATATAATAAAATAGAAACTGATTGACAGGTGAAGATAATTTTTCTCTTGTCAACAATTTTTTTTTCTGCCATATTAACTGGTATGTCTATTCTATTCATGGATCCAAATTTACTTATCCCTCTAACTGTAATTCCTAATTTTTTTCTATTTCTCATTAGTACTAACTGAACTATTTTAACCAAAGGCAGAAATATTGTCTGTGCTATTTTTTCATTAAACTTTATAATATAAGCTTTTTCTGAATTATTTTGTAGCATTGTAATAATATTTTTTATATATCTTGTATCAATTATTCCTCCTCATATATTGATTCTCCTTTTTGCTAAACTACTTTTAGATGTTAATTAAACCATTGTTGTTGCTAAGATTTCTATTGCTATTTTTAGATTAATACAAGTGTGTAAATATGGTTTTAATTTGATGGCTTTTTTTCTTAGATATTTCAGATCAAACCTTGTATCAGTATTATGCATAGATTCTGGCATGATACTTTTATTGTAATCACTGAATTATTTCAGTTCTTGCTTCTTAGAAAGATCAAAGAGTGCAATATATTGTTCTGAGTTTGAATCAAAGTTTAAATTATTGTTATTGTTATTACTATTTTGAACAAAGCTGGAACTATTGTTATTGTCATTATTGTCAGAGTTTGAATCGAGATTGAATATCAATTCTGATTCTGATGTACAACTGCTAATTGGTTCTTCTTTTTCAGGAATTGTGTAGATTATGTGCAGTAATGAATTGTAAATAAAATTACACTTATTACAATATTCAAAGTTATTAAAAATCAAACAATGCTTGTATAGTCATGTATTTAATTGTTTTAGCCATTATTCTTGCTCTTTTTTGATTGGTGCCAGGCACTAATAGTGCTTGTACAATTCTTCTGAGTCATTTTTAATGTTGCCAAAGATATCAAAAGTTGGGACATATTTGGGTTCAGGAAAGAATAATGAGTTGTTTTTAATTTTCAGTAGTTCATTAAAAGTAGTACTTTCTGCTTTTGCACTTACCATTCTCCAGATCTCATGTTTATTATGAAGATATTTTTCCAATTATTACAATGCTCTTTTTTATGTGTTGTTAATTGGAGTTCTTTTGCATACCCAGTCATTTATTAGGATAGTATATTGGCACATTTTGTTGCATATTCTTCTATGTTTAAGAATATTATTTCATATTTCTTAGCAAAATGGTTTTACAGACAAGACAAGATTTGTTATTTCATTTTCCTTGTCTTTTTGGTTATCTAAATCATTCTAGAATGCATGGATGGCAATATAATTTTTTTGCTGTTGGCTATTTTTTATTGTTATCACAGTATGTGCTTATTGATAAAAATTTCTTGTCACAATTAATGCATATAAAATTTGGTTAGCAATAGTTTGGCTGTTGTTGTGGTATATAGGTGTATAGTATATATGTAAAAGTAATGACTTGTGCTGGCTCTTTTTTTTTTTCCTTGCCTTTTTCTTTTTCCTTTTCTTCTCAAGTTAGGATTGGTGGCAGTTCATTATGGTCATTGTTAGCCCAGGATATTTGGTAGACTTCCCAGGTAAGTTTCTTTTTTTTTCCTTCAATTTTATCAATAGTCACATGATAGTTGGTTTAAAGTGGCTGCAAATGGCTGGTACTTATATATGTTGGCTGTTTTGGCTGAGTTGCAATTTTTGGATAGTCTAATTAAATACAGCATTGGTTTTTATCAGCCAGTTATTATCAACAAGAGCTTGATATTAAGTGGTTTCTATCACCAATACTTTGATAAATATAGTGATGCCATTGATTTTGAATTGAAAGTTGTCAATTTTGTCAATTAGAGTCTTTGTGGCTCTATTAGTAGTAATAATTTGAGCATTGGCAGCACAATCAACTCGGCAACCTAATTGGTTCATGAGTTGTTGTGTAATGATGCTGCCTGCTAATCTGCTGTTTAATATGAGTTTAATGGAGTGGCTATCAATTTTAGCATTAGTGTATATGGCAATAATAGGTTTTTTTTAAGAACAGTTTCATTAAATAAGGGTGTGACTAACAGTTTCTTAAATTCAAATAAGAATATTGCATCCAATGATTCATCTTTGGTAATAATTATTGGTAGAATATTGTGAATAAAAGAGTTTTGGTTGGTTTCTAATTTGTTAGATGAAACATTTTTTGGGTTAATTAAAAGGCTTAAATAGTTTTGGGAATTCGAATTTTGAATATATCCAGTTCCCAAACTCTGTTGTCGTAATTTTGATGGTTGGGTTGAAAAACTGAGAATTAGTTGGTGCATGATTATCACTGATCTTCAGTTTTATTGAGTATGGATGACTCTTGGTCTTTGGGTTTCAATGACTAATTGAGCTGAGTTTGATGGTAGTGTTTAAATTGGTGGAGTCTAATAAATTATTTGGGACTGTGGTGGTTGATAAATTACAGGTGCTAGTGCCTGATAGATTGGAAGTGAGTATAATTGTTATGTTATTGGTGGGTAATTTGGTTGATATTAATCTTGATAGTGGTAGTTTGGAATTTGAAACTGGTAATTGGGGTTTTGATATTAATTTCCCAATTGTTAATTATCTATTCTTAATTGGCAATCAATTTTCAAGTGTCTTTGTTTATCACAGTAGTGAAAAATATGTATCTTTTGCTGTCACTGCTAATTTGTTGATAACAAGGGATACAACTGATTTTGAAAGTGATTCATATTTTCTTGATTATAACATCATTGTGAAGATTGATAAATTGCTTAATTGTTAGCTAAGTATCTCTCAAGTTTTTGGTTAATTGAATTACTAAATTGTTTCAATTTGGAATCTAAGTCAGATAATCTATTTATTACTAAATTCACAGCTTGAATGTGGTTGACTTTGAGCTCTGCTGCTTTAAAATCTCTGGCATTGGTAACTATGGCTTGAAGATCTACCAGATATAATAAACATATGTATTGGAGTATGTTGCTGTGCAGGCCTCTAATGAATTGATTTAAAATTTGTGATGGAGTAAAATAGTTAGTATTAATAATTTGTATTTAGCATAGATTGTGATAGAAGTGTTTCAAGTAAGTGGTAATGGCTTCAGTTTTTCCTTGCTTTATAGTGGTAAAGGCAGTTGTTAGATAATTGATGCTGTTGTTATTGCTGAAATATCTTAAAAAAACAATTTTGAATTCATTGAATGTTTGAAGTTTTTGGATGAGGCTTTGATACCACAAGTTGACAGTATTTTGTAAGAAGTATGAAATTGCTTGAAGGACTCTAGTGTCATTTCAATTATTAGCAGTTATGGCTTTGGTGACATTATTTAGCCAGACTTGGGTATCATCTTTTTTGCCAGTAAATTTCTCAAGCTTGGTAATGGGTGCATATGCCATTGGTATAATTGATTGTGACTGTTATACTGGTCGTTATTAAAATGATTGTTGTGGTTGTTGCTGTGGTGGTATTGGCTGTAGTAATTTGGCAATTGGGTTAATTGGTAATTAATTTATCATGATTACTGAAGGTAAATTTTGCTGATTAATGAAATCAGGGTTTTGATCATTTTGAGTTTGCTGAGTTTAAATATTCGGAGTTTTGACTTCTAGATTTTCTACAATTGGGTTTTGATAATTAAATTTCTGATTGTTATCTTTCTTTTTTTCTGATTCAGTTATTTCTCAGAGACTTGCAGTTCTGAAATTTGGTTGAAGTGGTAGTAATCAAAATCCTAATAGTGTTGGCAATTGCAATTTAAATTCTTCAAAATAATTACCATAGATTTCCAATAATTTTGCTTTCTTCTGTTTACTTTGAAATAGAAGTTAGACTAATAATAGTTTTGTATTTAAGGTAGACATGTCTGTTAATGAAATGTTAATGGGACTTCTGGGTATATAACAGTATGATAAGTTGATTGGTGACTCAATTCTGATTTTTTTTCAAGTAGATGGTTGTATTTTTTGAAGTGTTACTGCTGGTATTTGTAGTTTTCCTTTGTCTTTGTTTGCATAGGTGATTGAATATCTTTGTTGAGTGTGATTTTCAATTTCTCTATTGATCTTAGTGATAATTGACATAAAATTGTAATTTACTGTAGGCTGGTGTTTTGAATTAATTCATTGTAGAAATTTTTTTTTGCTGATCTAATGTTTACTAGTACTCCTAGAAAATAGAAAATTCTCTTGTTAATGTAGAAATTGAAAGCTAATTCTGCTAATAGGTGATTGCTGATTAATTCCAGGTGTTAACAGTAATATTAAAATAAGAATTTGGTGAATCTTAAATGGTTTGTCCTTATTTTTTCTGATTCTACCACTTTTGACTGATTGGTATTAGTGCTGGTTTTTTGTAGAATTATACCTTAAAGAGAGCACCAAATGTTACAAATAATTATTTGGGATGTTAATATAAATAACAAACTCATAACTTGGTGCTCAATAGCTAATATGGTTGGTAATATCTGAAGGTTTTCTGTATTTGAAGGTTTTGAGTAAAGTCTTTTATATAATAGACAGAGATTCAATGATTGTTTTTAGTAGCTTTTTGAAATTGCAATTCCATTAAATTTTTTTCTTAACATGATGGCTGATAATCTTTCTGGTAAGCTATCTTCAATTTTATGAGTTTCTATCCTTGTTTCACAGGTCTTTTACCAGTCTTTTTAACATTAATAATTTTGCATGTTAATCTTTAATCAATTAATAAACAACAAAGAAAATAAAAAAAATAAAGAAAATAAAAAAAATAAAGAGATTAAGCCAAGGCAAGTTAAGTTAGTATCTTGTTAATAGCCATGATCAAAAGCTATTGTTCCAGTATGGTTAAGTATCAGTTATTATCAACATGAAGTATTGATAGCAGAAATTGGATTAAGATAGTAAATAATTATTTATTAATATTTGTAATTTAGAAAGTTGCTTTTAATTGAATCTAAACTAAGAGGTTTGTTTTTTTTTGTTTTTAATGCTGCCACTTTATATACATAATTGAGATTCCTCAATTCCTCAATTCTTTATGCCAAAAATCTTGGAATTCCTAAAATCCTGCAATTCTGGAATCCTGCAATTCTTCATATAAGAATTCTGTAATTCTGGAATTCTGCAATTTCTCTAAAAAGAATTATGAAATTCTATATTTTACTACACCTATTTCTGATTGGCTAATATATATATTAATATAATTTTTATATTCTATAAGTAACAATACAGTACTATTCTACAATGAATATGGCTAATACACTCAGGTATGCTACAAAATACAGTTATTTATACCAAAGATTTTGAATCAGTTAAGCTAGAAGTCAGACAAATTCAAGTCGTAAACCTAGTAATGAACAGATTATCTGAATTGAATTCTAAGTTGAAACAATTTAGTGATTTGATTAATCAGAAACTAGAGAGATACTTAGTTAATAATAATAGCAATCAGATTATTTATCAGCTGTCACAATGTCATGAAAATTCAGAAAATTCCAATTGACTTCAGAATTAGTCACAGTCATTTTCATTAAATCAACCATGGCTGCAGAAAACATGTATTTGCTACTATTATGGTAAACAAAAACATCTAAAAATAGATTGCTGGTTAAGGTTAAATAACTAATAATTAAAAACTCAATATCAAAACTCCAATTGCAGATTTCAAAACCCGAATTACATCAATAATCTATCAAATTAACAATACTAATATTAGCCTTATTACTCTTAAATAATGTAACCAATTTATTAAGCACCAATCTATCAACACCCAGCTTCAGTAATTTATTAACCATCTCAAACTTAGCTAATTTATTAACCCTAACCAATTCCAACACCATCACAGAACTTACCCCAAAATAGAAACCAGAGACTAAGAACTATGCAGATTCATCAAAATTGGCAATCAACAATAGTAATATACTAACTGATCCTTAGTTTAGCAGCCCAACAATCTGGATTGTGACAGCAAAATTTGGAAACTAGCTATGCCCAAAACCCAAACACCCAACACTATTTAAATTTCTTGGTTGTCCCAGAAGACACCCAATCCAATCATCAGAAAACCAACCAAAAGCTACTTACCAATAACATACTTCCAGCAACCATCACTAATAATGAATCACTATCCACAATCTTTTCCTTTGAATCCAAGTAACTGTTAATAAATCTATTATTTAGTAGAGCTGCTTTAGACACAAAACCCATTACCACAATGTACATCAATGCTAAGATTGATGGTCAGTTCATCAAACTGATCTTAAATAGCAGTTCAACAGACAGCATTATTACCAAGCAATTCATAGACCAATTAGATCACTGAATTGATCATACTGTTAGTACCAGAATTATTACTGCTGATAGAGCCACCAAAACTCCAATTGGTAAAATCAACAACTTTCTAATTGAAGTCAATAGCATCAATATACCAATTAAAGTTCTTATTATAAAAACTACTTAGTACCAAGCTCTAATTGGTAATGACTGATTGTCTGAGACAAATGCTGTGCTTAACTGAACCACTCAAGAATTACAACTTAGCCAAAATGGTTAGCACACTAGAGTACCAGCCATATTTGGTCATTTCAAACCAACCAACACCACTCAAAACCCCTTAATTAAATTGGAAGAAAAGAAAGAAAGACCTACTTGGAAAGCCTACCAAGTCTTATGGGCTAATGATAACTATAATAGCTTACCACCAGTGCCTATATGAGAGAAAAAAAAAAAAGAGAAAAAAAAAAAGAAGAAAAACCCCAAGCAACAATCTCTACTTATATACCATACACTACCAATTGCTCTAACTCAACTTACCATTGACCTAAATTAATATGTGTTGATTGTGACAAGAAATTGTTATCAATAGATGCATGTTGTGATGATGATGAGAAGTAGCTGATAGCAACTAAGTATTACTGCTGCCTATATGTTCTTAAGCAATTTAGATAACCTAAATGACAAGAAAAATAAGACAATAAACCATGTCTGGCTTGTAAAAAAACTTTTTTAGACAAAAAAATATGGAACAACATTCCTGGTCATAAAAAAATATGCAATGAATCATGTTAATACACAATTTTAATCAGTAATTATATAAGAAAAAGAATGTCTATAGACACTGTCTAAAAAAGAGCTATAAAACACTTAAATAGTTGTCCACATGATGATGATAAAATCTAATAAATGGCACTCACTAAAATTAAAAGCACATTAATAGAGAAATTAAAAATAATCTGCCAGAATTCATAGAGCTCAATTGGACTTCAAACTCCAATATTGTTTTCAACACTATGAACTCAGAACAATTTTATGAACACTATCAAAACTTAGCACCCACCAGAAAAGAGCAAGAACAATGTTTAGAATAATTAAACATCTAACTATGTAATTACTGTTTGATTTCATGTAATTTTCAATATTGCAATAAGTGTTACTTTATTTACAATCCACTACCATACATAATCTACACAATTCCAGAAGAAGAAGAACTAATTAACAGCTGTGTATCAGAATTAAAATTAGTATTTAATCCTGGTTCAAACTCCAATAACAATGACAATAACAATGGTTTCA
This sequence comes from Geosiphon pyriformis, assembly GCA_016748015.1. Classification (NCBI taxonomy): domain Eukaryota; kingdom Fungi; phylum Glomeromycota; class Glomeromycetes; order Archaeosporales; family Geosiphonaceae; genus Geosiphon; species Geosiphon pyriformis. Next base: position 134,610 of record JAAOMT010000504.1, on the reverse strand, counting down.
GCTCTGTTCAAATTGACAATAATAATAACAATGATTTAAACTTTGATTATAACCCTAAACAATATATTGTATTCCTTAATCTTTCCAAGAAGCAAGAACTAAAATGGTTCAATGATAATAATAAAAGTATTATGCCAAAACACATATATGATACTAATGCAGAGTTTGATTTGAAATATTTCAGAAAGAATGCCATCAAATTAGAATCATATTCACACATCTGTATTGATCTGAAAATAGCACTAGAAGTTTTGACAACAACCATAGTACAATTAGCATTTAGATCTAGTTTAGCAAAGAAGAAAATCAACATTAAGAGAAAAATAATTAACACAGAATATTTAGAAAATATTATTGTAATATTACAAAATAACTCAAAAAAAGAGTATATTATTTAACCAAATGAAAAAATAGCACAGACAATATTCCTACTTTTGGTTAAAATAGCTGAATTAGTGTTAGTGAAAAAAAGAGAGGAGTTACAGATAACAGCAAAAAAAATAAGTGGATTCAAATCCATGAGTAAAATAAACATACCAGTTAATATGGCAGAGGAAGAAGTTATTGACAAAGAAGAAATTATCTCCACTTATTAATCAATTTCTATTTTACTATATGATCAGTATTTAGTAATCATAGAAAGGAAAGTAAAAGATCAGTTCCAAATTTTTAAGGCAAAACTAAGTATTTATGAATTAAGAGAAATTGCTATTACCAATCTCTACATACTGGCTAAAAACAACAAACATATCAAAATTCTCATTCACAACACAATGAGAGACACCATTAAAATACTAAGTAGAACTATTATTGGATACTTAAGCATTAAAGTTAAAAACCAACCACCAAGCACTATTCCAAATTTTTCACAACTTTGTGGATATGTGGATATCATATTATAAACAATATATGGACAAAAAAAATACTATTTGCTCTAACCAGAACAATTAGAACAGATAAACTTAAGAAACTTAGATCCATCCCAATGAATGCAGTTTAAGATATTGCTTAACAATTTTACTAATATCTTTGCCAATGAAAATGAATTCAGCAGAACTAACATTATTCAATACCAAATCAAGACTAAAGATATTATGCCAATTAAACAACAATTCTACTAAGTACCACTAGCCAGCTATAAAATCATCCAACAAAAAATTAACAGAATATTGGACAACAGATTAATTTAATTATCAATAAGTCTATGGTTGTCACCAATGGTACTAGTCCATAAGAAAAATGAAAAAATCTGCTTTTGTGTGGATTATAAAAAACTCAATAGTGTAACTTATGAAGACAACTATCTCACTTTCCAAATCCAGAAATTATTTGATGCTTTTGAAAGAAAAAAATGGTTCTTTACATTAAACTTAGATAGTGGTTACTGGCAAGTAGCCATGAATCCAGCTGACAAAAAAAAGATCACATTTACTACTAGAAAAGAAAATTTCGAATTTGAAGTCATGCTATTTGGCTTAACCAATGCTTCAGCCACATTTCAACAACTTATAAAAATTGTTTATATTAGACTGCTATGGAAATCAGTAGTCATATATTTGGATAACACCAATGTGTTTTCAAGAACATTTGATGATCATTTACATTATTTTCAACAAGTGTTTAAAAAGTTAAAAAGAACAAGATTAAAACTGAATACAACCAAGTGCTTTTTTGGCAAAATGGAATTGAAATTTTTAAGACATGTTATGAGCAAAGATGACATCAAGACAGATTCAGACAAAATTGAGATTGTCAAAAACTTTTCAGTACCAACAAATTTGACAGAACTGTGAACATTCTTGGAATTTGTTAGATATTATTGCCACTTTATCCAAAACTTTTTCAAACTGGCTTAATTACTCTACCAACTTCAAGCCAAGAATGTAAAATATAAATAAACTGAAGAACAACAAGAAGCTTTTGACACTTTAAGAAGAAAGCTTATTCAAGCATTAGTATTGATCTATTCAAATCACAGCAAGCCATTTATTATTACTACTGATGCATTAGATCAAGCATTGAGAGCAGTATTATTGCAGAAAAGACTAAATAGAAGAGAAAACCCAATAACATATGTTAGCCAAAGTTTGAGTCTGGCTGAAAAGAATTATGGAACACCAGAACTAGAATACTTAGTTATCTATTGGACAGTCATAAAATAAAAAAAATACTTAAGCCAAAAATTTGATATATATACTGATCACAAAGGATTAACATCAATCCAGAAACAAAAATTTGGAGATGACCACTATACCAGATAAAAAATAGAACTTTCACTATTCAAATATACAGTATATTATAAAAAGGGAAAAAAAAACAGAAACACTGATGGTTTATCACAAATGAAACAAATCTAAGAATATTTCAATTCAAAAATATAACAAAAGATGAATACACAAAAATATCAATAACTCTAAAACTATATTAATACTTGACAGTTTAAAAAAAAATTATCTCAAAAAAAACAAAACAACATAAAACAACAATCAAAATATTTTATCATTTACCAAAATATATTATATCAGAAAAACAGAAAAAATTCAAATCAACCATTCAGAATAATTACAGAATTAGAAAAAGAAACAATACTATACAACATGCACTCAAATCTAACAACAGGACATTTTCATAAAGAAGTAATCATAGAAAGAACCAAAAAAAAATATTACTGGTCATTAATGTATTCAGACATCATTTAATATGTTCAAAATTGTAATGCCTGTTAAAAAAGAAGAGAAACAAAACCCAATTAACTATTAAAACCAATTAAAATGAGACAATCATTTAACAGAATAGGAATTGACTTAGTAGAACCATTAACAATAATCTGTAAAGACAATTGTTATATAGCAGTAGCCATGGACTATCTTACAAAATGACCTAAGGCAAAAGCAATTTAAAGAGCAGATACAGAATTCATAGCCAAATTCATTCACCAAAATCTGATTTGTCGACACAGATGTCCAAAAAAATTGTAATTAAATCAAAAAACTCACTTTGTAAATACAACATTAATGAAATTAAGTCAAAGATTTGGGATTAAAAAACTATTATCATTATCATATTATTTATAAACCAATAGATTGGTTGAAAGATTCAATAAAACATTGTGTAAAGCAATAGCCAAGATCAGTCAAAAAAACCAGAATGAATAGGATTTATTTATATTATTAATATTATTTGCTTATTAGACAATAAAACAAGATACTACACAAGCAATACTATTTGAATTAGTATATAAAAGAACAGCAATGTTACCAGTTGAGATAAAAATTAACACTTACTCAACAGAATCAATAACAAAAGACAATTTCCAAAAAACTCTGTTAAGAAAAACATATGACTTAATAAAAACACTAGAAAACAAATAATGAAAAGCAGCTAATAATATTCAAAAGTCACAAACAAAACAAAAAAAACAACACAATAACTAGTTATCAGATAAACCCATTGAATTCAGAATTAAAAACAAAGTACTTTTACATTATATCAAAGCAAAAAAACAATGGAGTCAAAAATTTGATTTCAAATAGAACAAATCATTTCACATAGAAAAAATTCTAGCAAATAGAGCTTATAAACTAAAATAGAACAACAAAATTTTAGCCAAAGCAGCACATGGAGATTAACTAAAACCATACCACAACATAGTATTATTATCTACCAGTAATATTTTACAACTAGAAGTATAACAAACACTAATCCAATCAGATAAGATTCCATGAGATTTGGAACCAATTATAATTATTGATTTAAACATGTCAATTTAATTAACCAAAAGAGTATATAAAAACATAGTAGACATGACAAAAGCAACAAAAAAAAATAGAAATATTAGATCATATCCACATCTTAGCTCAACAATTATTTCAAGTCTTAAATCAACAACAATTAGACATGAAAATTGTCATTAATCACTAAACAATCTGCTATCAGAACATCAAACAAGAAAAAAAAGCAAAGAATACACTATATTAGCAACCACAGAACTAAACAAACACTGGTCAGATAAAATAATAGAAAAAGTAAAAAACACTTTTGGGAAAATACCCATCATGGTCTCAACAGAGAAACTTTCAAAAAAAACTGGAAACAGTAGATAGAACAACTTCTAATATCATACTACTACTATTAGGTAAAACAAAAGTTGGATATTCAGAAGTTATATCTTGACAAATCTAAAAGAATATTCAATCAAAAGATAATATGAAACATTGAAGATATTATTGGAAAAAAAACAAATCTGACACTACATATTAGAACAATCTATTGACTATACATGATTTTTCAGAACTACCCAAAAATATTGCTATATTCTAACATAAAGACAATAATCATTAATCAATGGAAAAGAATGAACAATTTACAAATCAAAGATATAAGAAGCAGAGTTAAACAAACAGTACTAGAAAGAAAAATTATGAAACTAATTTAAAATGAAAATTTTAATAGAACTTAATATTAAAAGGAGGAGATAATGTTACTCATAGAAAAAGCATACAAGAAAATAGTAAGAAAAACAAATAAACTAATAGGATAGAAGTTAACACATGAGCATATTGCTCAACAATATAAAACATTGTTAAGAATTATGGCATATTGCTCAGCAATATGGAATATTGTTAGAAAATCATAGCACATTGCTTAGCAATATAGAGTATTATTTAAAAGATGATAGCACATTACTTGAAAATATGAGCAATATTATAAAACCCAAATTATGTATATATAGTAAGAGCATTAAAAGTAGAAAAAATAAATTTTCCAAAAGAAAAAAACATCTTAGTTAGAATTATCAATATTAATAAAATAACTATTTACTATTCAAATCACTCTCTCTACTATCAACACTTTATGTTGATAGTATCTAATACTTAATTACACTAGAACAATAGCTTTTGATTATGGCTATTGACAGAATACTAATATAAATTGCTTTGGCTTAAATTTCTTTTTTATATTCTTTTATTTCTTTTATTTTTGTTTGTTGTATATTAATTAATTAAAAATTAAGCACTAAGTTATTAATGTTAAGAATAGCCTGGTAAAAGACCCATAAAATAAGAGTAGAATACTTGAAAGATTAAAAATAGCTTACCAAAAGAGCACGACTGTCAGAATAAACTGGCCACCATGCTAAAGAAAAAAATTTGACAAAATTGCAATTCTAAGAAGCTATAGATAGAAACAATACTTGAATCTTTATCAATTATACAAAGAATTCAAACAAAATTTTCAAATACTACCAATCAAACAAACTATTAAGCACCAAGTTACAGATTGTTATTTGTTTTAAGATCTCAAATAATTATCTGTAATACTAAGAACAAAAATTTATTACAAAAACATTTAACATAAATAATTAAAATAAATAAATATATGCATATGTTATAGTCATTACCATTGCTTTGAATTTTTTAAGATTAAAAAGCTACAAAAAATTATAACTTAAGCTTTGAATAGTTTACTCTAAGGTTTTAAGTAAAAACTAATTTTGTTAAAGAGAAAAAATGGCTTAATATGTTCAATAATCTTGAATATATTAGAATTATTCTAAATATTTATGAAATTTGAAGCCAAGAATATGATAATTAAAAAACAATAAGATTTTGAAAAAGAAGAAATAAAGAATATTAATATTAAATTATTCATATATAACCTGTACAACACAATAGAAAATACAATAAAAAATTTAGAAAATCCAAAAAAAATTTCTTATTAGTGTAGCTTAAATATTTAAATACATGAATGTTGTATGTATAGAATTACAAACTTCAAAATATATGGATAATGTGATTATTGAAAAGCATTATATTATTAAAATTTATTTCTAAATTTAGTAAAAGAAAAAAAAAGAGTTTTTATGATTATTTGTAATATTTTTTACATATGAGCATAAATTATGAAAATTTTTTTTTAAATTAAGATGAACACATTCAAAATTTTTTTTTGATGTGGAAGAATAAAAACTCATTGACTTTAGGCTTGATATGTTTTTTAATAATTGAAAAAAAGAAAAAAAATAGTTAATTGGAATATGTAAAATAGTTTTTCAATAGTAATGTCACCAAAAAAATGTGTGGTGTTAGCAACAATATGTTTAGTTTATTAGTGATCAATTAAATTGACATTAGATTTTTTAAAGAACTTGTACTGGTTGTTAATAAGTTGTGAATTTGTAGAAGTAAGAAACAACATAAATGCTGATATTTTTCTATATCTATGATGATAATTTAAATTGCTTTTTGTGTTAGCTAATAATTTTTATTTGATAACAAATCTGTTGAATTATGAAAATTTTTATAAATTTTCTGAACATGAGTTATTCAGAGCAATTGTATTTGTAACTTATTACTATTTTTGAACTCATTGTGTTTTCTTAAAGCAAATGCTGAGATTTTTATTTAGGTAATTTTTTCACAATTGGTAAGAATTGAAAGCCATAAAAAAGGTATTGGAGATTCAATCTGTTTAATTATAACTTTTTCAATAAATTCTGAAATAATAGTTTATCAATTTTAAAAAAATTGACATGTTGAAAAACACATATTTGAATTACCAATCATAAAGTTTTTATTTGATTAGTATTTTTAATTGTTTCCAAATTATAAAAATTTTTTATAAACATGAAATATCAGAACATTTTTGCTGAATTGATTTCCTATGCATGCTTCTTCCCTATAGAGCATGAAATAAATAGTTTTAAGATAATTATTAGTATTTGCTTAATTACTAAAATTGAAAATTTTACAATTATTATGTTGATGATAAAATTTGGAGCTAGAATAATTATTATTGAGTGATTAAACATAACAATTTACAATCAAAAAAATATTTTGTCTCTTATTGCTAAAAAAATGAAGTTATAACTGATAAAAAATTCTGAAACAGTTCAAGATTATTGGTTAATTATAAAGATAATATGAAATTGCAAAAAATAGATTAAAAGCTTGTTTCGCGGTAAGTAAATTAACTTGTCACTTTGGTATTTATGCTTAAAATAAATTAAAAAAAAATATATATATAAAATTTGAAAGATCGAAAAACCAGATTAAAATATAAGCTTTATTTTATCAATTTTAACTGTTGAAAATCAAGAAAAATGAAGCCTTAATATCTTTTGTTTAAGATATTCTCTATTAAAAAGTTTTAAAAAAATCTGAAAGCAAAGTTCATGAAAAAACTAAAGTTTTTGCATGTTAAAAACCAAAAAAGATTATAGTGAAAACCTATTATTTAAATTTTTATAATTTCTGAATATTTTAAATTAAGTATGTATTTAAAAAATTTTGAATTTGAACTTTGTTAAAAGTAAAAAATATTTGACAATAATATGAAAATTTGTTTTTGTGGTTTACAACTAATATACTAGAAATAAAGAGAAGAAATTCCAAAATTTTCTGATAAAACTCAAAGTATTTAAAAAATAAAAGCTATTAGATTTACTTTTAATTGAATTATAATCTTTATTAGAAATGCAATATTTACAATAAAAGCATTATGACATTTTTTTTTATGATAAAAATTCAACAATTAGAAAATTTAAATTTAATTAATCAGTTTTTTTTTGAAATGATTTCTCAAATTAACAAAAAATTAACATTATTTATTTGTGTTAGATATTAACTTTTCTTAATTTTGTTTATGTTATCCATAATCTCATTAAATGTAAAATTTAAATTTTTAAAGAATTTGAATTAATATATTGAATGCATTCTTATGGTGCAATATTTTAAAAAAAAATTGTTTATGCTTTAACTAAAGCAATCAATGCTAAAGCAACTTTTTCCAAAAAAATTAGGAATAGAAAAATTTTTTTGGCATAGTTTGTATAACTACATCCTATTATTATAAAACAAAAATTTTTATTGGAGTTATAATTTCTAAGAATAGTATAACAAAACAATCTATTTTTTAGAGCTCTTAAGCCATTATTATTTGTGAATAAACTTAAATTTTATTTTCTCTAACTTTAAAATTCAAAAGCAATTTATTTAAATTTATAATATAATGAAACAAGGCATTGATTAAGTTGCTATTATAATATTCATAAGCAATTAAGAAATATAATGATAAATTAAATTTGAGTTTACACATTTAAGAAAACCATAAAAATATTTCTATTTAAATAAATATAGCTCCATAAATTTGATCCGATTTTTGATAAACAAATATGAAAACTTGGATGTAAACAAAATATATTTTTTTTAAATATTTTAATGAGAACAATTGTTTTGATAAAAATTTTTTAAGAAAGCTAATATAAATTTTCTTTATTTTTATAGAAATTGATATTAAAAATAGTATATTAATTTAAGTTTTAACAATTTAAATTATATAAAAAGATATTGCTTAATGAAATTTCTCTATTCAAATATTTAAATTGATTAATTTATTGATTATATATATGTAATTTAAAATTTTAAATGTATTATTATTATTTTTTAGTACATATATATATTAAAAAAATTTACTTTTTGTAAAACTAGTGTTTTTTATGATCTAGTTTGGTCCGAGTTTTAGCAAAAAACTGAATCCAAACTGGAAAACCAGTTTGAGTCTAATAATAGACCCAGATTTGACTAAAATAAACACAAACCAGATTCAGAACTGGTCAAAATTATAATTAAAAATTTATTAGAAACCCAATTAATGAAATGTACTTAATATTTTAAACATAAGACTTACAAACTATTATTAAAATCAATTAAACTTTAATAATTTATATAAATATATTTAATCATTTAGTTCTCTCTATGATAATCTTAAACATATTACTATTTATATTGCTTTGCTTATTGGTTATTATATTATTACTAATGCTATAAATTTTTTAAATAAAAATATATTACCTATTAGAAACTATTTTACTTGATAATAATTTATTATTATTTTAAAGCAGTATGTAAAAAATTTTATAATATAAAATAAAAACAAACAAAAAATAACTAGTTTAAATTTATAACATTTATGTATTATAAAAATGATATAATCTATATAAAAAACAGCCAATTAGCTTTATATTATTATTTTACAAGTTCAAGTTTGAGTATTATTAGTTTGGGTCTTTATTAAGACTCAAGAACCAATTAAATCTACAAAACTAGAAATTCAAACTGATCTATTAGGTTGGGTTCAGGTCTACAAAACAATAGTTATACAGATAATATTATAATAGATATTGTAATTATCATTCTAATTTAAGTAGCTAGATTTTATTATACATATACTAGTTAAAATTTAAAAAGATTATAGTTGTAGCTGATTTAGATTTTAATAAAATGTACATTGAAATAAAACAATTATGCTTTAATTATTTTAAATATAAAATAATTAATTAACAAAATACTTTATCTTAATATTGTTGATATAAATTTTTGTTAACCATAAATTTAAAACTTTATTATAAAAAACCAATAAAATTTATACTAGATAATTTAGCATACATTTAAATTCTTGAATATTTTAAAAAATTATAAAGTAAATAGATAGAAACTTATAAAGTAAATACCAAATTATTTATTATTTTACAACTTTTTTTAATATTTTAAAATTTTTTTGCCAAAGAAGTTTTATAAATTTTGGTTGACAATCTTTTTCTTATTAATCCCTTGACCACAACAAGAGTAAAAATTTATTGAAGATTTAATACCTCCTTTTTTTCTTTCTCTTTTGTCTTTTCATAATTATTTCTTCTAATATACTTGTTTTTATTGTCATAGAACTAGTAAATTTTTCTGCTGGTGGCTCTAATTCGGATTTAAATAGTTTGAGATCTGCCCTAATACCAAAAAAAAGTGTGTAGAAAGTGTTTACTCTTATGGTGCATTGTATAAAAAGCTAAAGAAACTTGAAGCTGGTGGTGTTTTGGTTAACTTGTTTATTGGCCCTCTGGCCCTGAAAAATATTGGTGTTTCTAGCAATAAGCTTGTAATATCTTAAGAAAGCAAAGTTGGCAGTGTTATTAGCAGTGTGAATAATCTTTTAGATGTTAAGAATATGGCAAACATGGTTGCTGAAGAAACAAGCTATTCAGAATTAGGTAAAGATGATAATATAAATAAAGCTACATTGAAAAAAACTTGTATCTGAACATACATACTAGATAATTCTCTAAAAACTCTTAATATTTGACATTATAAGTGATAATGAAAATGTGCTGAGTCTTTTATTTCCAAAGTTTAATAGTTTCAATCAGCTGCCATCTGTCAAATCATCTGTCCTAAAAAAATAAAGCTTCAAGCCAGTAAAATTGTTTGCTTTGGATGTTGAATTAACTGCTGTATTTAAAAAAACTAGTAGTAATAAGTTAATTTCAATCAAAAAAAATTTTTATCAAATCAATAGTTTTGGAAGAGCTTTTATTTTCTTAAAATTTTTAGAGATCATCAGATTCTCTTTTACATTTAAATTGAGTCTAAATAAGGCTAAAAAATTGGCAATTTGTAAAAAAATTATAGTAAACAATAATGTTAGAAAAGCAAGCAGTTATTCAAATTAGGATATAATTATCAAAAAAATTCCAGTTAATCTTCTCAAATTGGCTGTAGAATCTGTTTTTTCCAAATTTGATAAGATGATTTCAGTTAAAATACAATTAATTAGCCTATAGCAAAAAGCTTTGGTAGAGTTTGAATCTCTTAATGTTACCAGTTTGGTTGCATCCAAGTGGTTGATTTTTATGAAAAAAGATTCTGTGCATATGACTTTGGCTATTAATAATAAACAATTATAAGTATTCAGAGATCAGCATTGGGCTTTGCTTTATACTCTTCCAGTTGGTATATCTGCTCATAATCATTTTAGTTTGTTGGAATCATATAATAAAAAAACATATTTCATTGGCCATAATTCTGGTTTTTATATTTGTAATAAATGCACTGTAATTTGTTTTGATAGTAAGGCATCTAGATTGGCTGCTATTGGCTCTGTTTTGGTTTTCAAAGACATGAATTTGCATTGGGCTGGTCTTTTTTTGGCTTGCTGTGCATTGTGTAAACAATTTAATCACATTTCAAGTGATTGTTTTTTGAGTGGAAATTCTGGTGTACACAGTAAGTGAGTGGTAATGGCTTAAGATCAAATCTGTTTGGCCAATATATATAAGAAAAAGCAGGCCCCAATTGCCTGCCTAGTTTTTTTTAGTGGTAAAGCTTGAGCCCAAGTTGCTAGTAGCTCTTCTTTTTATGTGGTTTTTTATTTTTTTTTGGTGCTGGTTCATCTTCTAGTGCTAAAATCTTTTTAGCAATCTTTGCTTCCTTTAGTAACTCTGTTTTACATAACCATTTGGCTTTTCTGAAGCACTCTTTGAAGCTTCTGGTAGACTAAGTTTCTGGTATCTTAAGGAAGTTAAGCTTTATTGAGTTGGTGTCTTTGGTGTCTTTATTTCTTACTTCCTTTTCTGTTGCTTCTACATCTTTGGATTCGGGTTTGAATTTGGATATGGCTGTGGATAATGTGTTAATGCCATCTGTTCTTTTTTTTTTTGGTATTAATAATGATGTATCTGGTTTTAGCTTTAGTAGTTCTAAGATTTTGACCATCAAGGTAAGTGGTTTGGAGTCAAAAATAGTGGCATTAGAAGTATTAATTAATTTAGTTTTGAAAAAATTGGATCATTTGTACTCTGGATTGGATTCATCAGCTTTCTCTAATTTTCAATAAGTAATTTGGTTTGAAAATTTATTATATACAATATTAGGGATATCAATGTTCCTGCAAAACAGGAAGATGTTATTTGTTGGCATAAAAAATCAGGAAATATGGTTTCAATTATTACAAAGACAAAATTAAGATCTAGCATTAGGCCATGAATCATGAATAAGTTTGATGGAATTTGGGTTTTCACTTTTGGTTTGGATGCAGGTTTTCTTGGTACTGGGGTTGCCATAATTATGAACATTTTTTTGGTTTGTTATATGTCTAAAGTGAAGAAAGTTCTTGGTTGGTTGATCTTTGTGTATTTTCTGTTCAAGAACAAACTTTCAGTTATGATTTTGGGTCTTTATGTTGGTGCATTCATTGGTGTTTGTTTTGGCCAAGCTGCTAATATCAATTTTATGATTTCTAAGGTGGTTAATTTTAGTTTTTTTGTGGTTTTAAGTGGTAATTTTAATGAAAATAAATTCAAGAGAAGTGTTAGTTTCAAGTTTTGCTTGAATTTGGGCCTGGTCAATACTTTTAATGAACATTTGTTGGTGAAAGTTCCTACTTAGAGCAATTTTGAAAGGTCAAAAAAGTGATAGATTTCATCTTTATAAGTGGTGTTACAAATGTTTATTTGGGGTCTTAAATCAAATAACAAATCTATAACTTGGTGCTCAGTAATTAATATGGTGAATAATGTTGGTAATATTGGTTTGTTGGTATTATTTAAAGGTTTTGGTTGAGTCTTTTGTATAATGAACAGAGATTCAGTGATGATTGTAATAGTTTTTTTGAAATGCAATTATGTTCAATTTTTTTTTCAGCTTGGTGGCCAGATTTATTCTAGTAGTTATGCCCTTCTGGTAAGCTTTTTGTTAATATATCTATATTTTTACCCTTATTTTTGGGTCTTTTACCAGGCTATCTTTGACATCAATAATTTAATACTTTAATTTTCAATTAATTAGTAAACACAAAACCAAGGAAAAAAAAAAGATAAAAGAGATAAAGAAAAATATAAAGAAGAATAAGCCAAGGCAATTTGCAAGTTAGTATCCTGTCAATAGTCATGATCAAGAGCTATTGTTTCAACATGATTTATATATCAATGACTATCAACATGAAATGTAGATAGTAGAAAATGGATTAAGATAGTAAATAATTATTTATTAATATTTGTAGATGAAAAGATTGCTTAGATTAAATCTAACCTAAAAGATCTGTTTTTTTTTTCTTTTAATGCTACTGCTATATATATATAATTGATGTTTTATAAAATTGCTCACATTCCCGAGCAATGAGCTATGATTTCTTAAACAATGTGCCATGACTTTTGACATTGCTCCACATTGCTGAGCAATATGCTGTGATTTCTGATATTGCTTCATATTGCTAAGCAATGTGTTCATGTGCTAACTACTATTCTCTTATTGGTCTATTATATCTGTTTTCTTTTTATAAGTAACATTATCCCCTTCTTTTAATATTGAGCTCCATTAAAATTTTTATTTTGAATTATGTCAAATACTTCTTTTTCAAGTAGTATCTGTTCTACTCTATTCTTTATCTCTTTAATTTGTGAGTTGTTCATTTTTCTTTATTGGTTGATAATTATTGTTTAATGTCAGAATGTAACAATACTTCTGAGTAGTTTGAAATATAGTGTGTAGTTGATAAATAGTCTTGATGTGTAGTGTCAAGTTTGTTTTTTTTCTAATAATGTCTTCAATATTCCAAATTATCTTTTGATTGAAGATTCTCTTGGATTTGTTAAGATATAACTTCTGAATATCTACTTTTTGTCTCAATTAGTAGTAGCAGTAAGGTATTAGAAGTTAGTTTAACTATTGGTTTTAATTTTTTTTCACCAGTTTTTCTATTGAACTCATGATGGTTATCTTTCCAAATGTGTTCTTTACTTTCTCTACTATTTTATCTGACCAGTTTATTGATTGTTTTTATGGTCACTAGTATAGTATACTTTTCTCTTTTTGTTTGGTGTTTTGATAACAAATTGTTTGGTTGTTGATAATAATTTCTATGTTTATTTGCTGTTGACTTAAAGCCTGAAACAATTGTTAAGCTAAAGTTTGAATATGGTCTGGTATTTCTATTATTCTTTGTTGCTTTTATTACATATACTATGTCTTTATATACTCTTTTTGGTTGTTTAATTTGACGTGTTTGGTTTAATAACTATGATTGGTTCCAGATCTTGTGGAATCTCATCTGGTTTGACTAGTATTTTTTGTACTCCTAATTGTAAAATATTACTGGTAGATAATGGTGTTGTATTGTAATATGGTTTTAGTCAATTACCCTGTGCTGATTTAATCAAAATTTTGTTGTTTAATCTTAATTTATAAGTTCCATTTCCTAAAATTTTTTCTATGTGAAATGATCAGTCCTATTTGGGATCAAATTTTCTACTCTATTGTTTTTTTGCTTTGGTATGATGTAAAAGTACTTTGTCTTCAATCTTAAATTCAACTGGTTTCTCTGGTAGTTGGTTATTATGTCTTTTTTTTTGTTTTTTTTGTGATTTTTGGATGTTATCAGCTGCTTTTTATCATGTGTTTTCTAATGTTTCTATTAAGTCATATGTTCTTCTCAACAATATTCTTTGAAAATTCTCTTCTGTTATTGGTTTTGTTGGATATGTTTTGATTTCTATCTCAACTAGTAATGTTGCTGTTCTATCATATATTAATTCGAATAGTGTTGCTTGTGTAGTGTTTTGCTTTATTGTCTAATAAGCAAATAATACCAATAGTATAAACAAATTCTATTTGTCTTGGTTCTCTTGACTAATTTTAGTAATTGCTTCACACAATGTTCTGTTAAATCTCTTAACTAACTCATTTGTTTGTGGATGGTATGGTAATAATAATAGTCTTTTTATCCCAAATCTTTGACTCAATTCTGTCAATGTTCTATTTATAAAGTAAGTTTTTTAATCAGATAACAATTTTTTTGGACATTCATATTGACAGATCAAGTTTTGATAAACAAATTTGGCAATAGATTCTGCATCTGCTCTTTGAATGACTTTTGCTTCTGGCCATTTAGTGAGATAATCCATGGCTACTGCAATATATTTGTTGCCTCTGCTGGTTATAATTAATGGTCTGATTAAGTTAATTTCAATGTAATCAAATAGTTGTTCCACTTTAATTGGTTTCAATGGCTCACTGGGTTTTGTCCCTCCTCTTCTTTAACAAGCATCACAATTTTTAACATATTAGATGATGTCTGAATACATAGATGGCCAATAATATCTTTTCCTGGTTTTTTTTATGGTTGCTTCTTTATGAAAATGTTTTGCTGTTGGATTTGAGTGCATGTTGAATAATATTGTCTCTTTTTCTGGTTCTGTAATTACTCTGGTTAGTTGATTTGGATTTTTTTTGTTCTTCTGGTAAAGTATATTTTGATGATTGATAAAATATTTTGATTGTTGTTTTATGTTTTTTTGTTCTTTTTAAGATAATTTTTCCTTAAACAATTGGGTATTTTATAATGTTGGAGTTGTTGGTATTTTTGTATATTCATCTTTTTTTATATTTTTGGATTGAAATGTTTTTTTTTAAATTTGTTTCATTCATGACAAGCTGTCAGCATTTTCTTTTTCTTTTTCTTTTTTGTAATGTACTGTATAATTTAATAGTAAAAGTTCTATTTTCTATCTGACATAGTAGTCATCTCCAAATTTTTACTTCTGAATTAAAGTCAATTCTTTATAATCAGTATACATATCAAACTTTTGACTCAAGTATTTTTTCTATTTGATGATAGTCCAATAGATAGCCAAGTGTTTTAGTGCTAGCATTCCATAATTTTTCTCAGCTGGACTTAAGCTTCTGCTAGCATAAACTACTGGATGTTCTTGTCTATTTGGTTCTTTCTGAGATAGTACTGCTCCAAATGTTTAACTCAATGTATTAGTTGTGATTAAGAATGGTTTACTATGATCTGAATAAATCAGTACTGGAGCTTGAATAAGCTTTCTTTGTAATTTATTAAAAGCTTTTTGCTGGGTTTTAGTCCATTCGTATTTAGTGTTTTTTGTTTGGAGTTGGTATAGTGGTTGAGCTATTTTGGAAAAGTCTTTAATAAAGTAGCAGTAGTATCCAGCAAATCTCAAAAATGCTTGTAGTTCTGTCAAGTTGGTGGGTACTAGAAAGTTCTTAACTATCTCAATTTTGTCTGGATCTATCTTAATTTTGTCTTTGCTTACAACATGTCCCAAGAATTTTAGCTCTGTTTTTCTGAAAAAGCATTTGGTGGCATTTAGCTTCAATCCAGCTTTTTTTAGTCTTTCGAATACTTATTAGAAATAATGTAAATGATCATCAAATGTTTTTAAAAACACATTAGTGTTATCCAGATATATGATTACTGATTTCCATAGCAGTCTTATATAGACAATTTCTATGAGTCATTAAAATATGACTGAAGTATTTATTAAGCCAAATAGTATTACTTCAAATTCAAAATTTTTTCTCTAGTTGTAAAAGCTGTTTTCTCTTTATTTTCTGGTTTCATGGCTATTTGCCAGTAACCACTGTCTAAGTTTAAAGTTGAGAACTATTTCTTTTCTCCAAAAGCATTGAACAGCTCTTGTATTTTTGGTGTTGAGTAACTATTTCTCTTTGTTACTTTATTCAGTTTTTGGTAATTCACACAAAAGTGAATTTTTCCATTTTTTTTATGGACTAGTACCACTGATAATAACTATGGACTTATTGATGGCTGAATTAGCTCATTGTTAAGTATTCAATTGATTTCTTGATAAATAATTTCATGGCTGGCTAGTGGTATTCTGTATGCTTTTTGCTTAATTGGCATTGTATCTTCAGTTTTTATCTAATATTGAATAATGTCAGTTCTGCTGAATTTGTTTTCATTAGCAAAAATGTTGTTGAAGTTGTTGAGTAACATCTTAAGCTATATACATTGTAGTGGGTCTAGATTTCCCAAGTTTATTTGTTCCAATTGTTCTGGTTAAAGCAGATAACATTTTTCTTGTCTGTATATTGTTTGAGATATAATATCTACATATTCACACAGTTGTGAAAAGTCTGAAATAGTGTTTGGCAGTTGGTTTTTAATTTTGGTGGTTAAATATCCAATGGTAGTTCCTTCTGGTATCTCAATGGTATCTTCCGTGTTGTTGTAAATAGGAATTTTAATGTACCTGTGGTTCTTGGCTGGTATGTATAAATTGACTAATCCAATCTTTTCTGATTCACAAAGTGTTGCTTCTGTTTCAAAAATTTGAACTTGATCCTTTACTTTTCTTTCTATGACTACCATGTACTGATTATATGATGGAATAGAAATTGATTAACAGATGAAGATAATTTTTTCCTTGTCAATAATTTTTTCCTCTGCCATATTAATTGGTACATCTATTCTACCTGTGGATCTGAAATCCTGTATTTCTCTAGCTGTAATTTCTAATTTTTTTCTGCTTCTTACTAATACTAATTGAGCTATTTTAACCAAAAACAAGAATATTGTTTATGCTATTTTTTTGTTTGGCTCTATGATGTAGGCCTTTTCTAAGTCGTTTTGTAACATTGTAATGATATTTTCTATATATTCTGTGTTAATTATTTCTCTTCTGATGTTGATTCTTTTTTTCACTAAACTACTTTTAGATGCTAGTTGAACTATTGTTGTTGCTAAAATTTCTAGTGCTACTTTAAGATCAATGCAAGTGTGTGAATGTGGTTTCAATTTAATGGCATCCTTCCTTGGATATTTCAGATCAAATCTGGCATTAGTATCATGCACACATTCTGGCATAATATCTTTATTGTTGTCATTGAACCATTTGAGTTCCTGTTCTTTGGAGAGATCAGAAAGTGTAATGTATGTTTTGGGGTTTAAATTGAAGTCCAAATTGTTATATTTTTTGTTGTCATATTGAGTAGAGCTAGAACTGTTGTTTTTATTATTATCATTGTTGGAATTTGAATCAGAATTGAAAATTGACTCCAATTCTGATGCACAGCTGCTGATTGGTTTATCTTCCTCTAGAATTGTGTAAATTATGCATGATGGTAAATTGTAAATAAGGTCATACTCATTACAATACTTAAAGTCATATGGAATTAAACAGTGGTCACATAGTCAGGTATTTATTTTTTCCAACCATTGCTCTTGTTCTTTTCAAGTGGGTGCTAATTTTTGGTAGTGCTTGTGAAATTGTTTTGGATTCATAGGCTTTAGGATAATATCTGAGTTTGGGCCCCAGTCAAGTTCTATGAGTTTTAGTGAGTTGTTTTTGATTATTCTTATTTCTTCTAGTGATGTTTCTTCAATTTTTGCAAGTGCCATTTACCAGATTTTATCATTGTCATGTGAACATCTATCTAATTGTTTTACTGCTTTCCTTCATACTGCTTTTATTGGTGTCTTTTTTCTTACCCAGTCACTTATTAGGATTGTGTATTGACACAATTTATTGCATGTTTCTTCTCATCCAAAAATGTCATTCCACATTTCTTCATCTAATAGAGTTTTTCCACAAGCAAGTCAAGATTTGTTGTTCCATTTTTCTTGCTATTTTGGTCATCCAAAACATTCTAGAACACAAGAGCAGCAGTAGAATTTGGTTGCTATAGAATATTCTTCATCATCACCACAGCATGTGCCCATTGATGAAAATTTCTTGTCACAATCAATGCATACCAGTTTTGGTCAATGGTAGTTGGATGGTTGTAGTGGAATATAGGTGTATGGGATATAGACAGTAGTGGTAGTTGGTATTAGTTTTTTTTCTTTCTCTTTCCCTTTTCTCTTGTTATTTTCTCCTTACTTCTAAGTTGGTGTCAGCTCAGTACTGTTATCATTATTCCAATAACTTTGGTTGGTTTTCTAAGTAGGTTTTTCTTCTCTTCTTTTCTTTTTTTTGTTGTTTTATAATGGTATTGGTGGTAATTTGTTGTGGTCAATGTTGGTCCAGAAGACTTAATAGACTTCTCAGGTAGGTTTTTTTTCTTTATTGTCAAACTTGATAAAGAGTGCTAATGGCATGGTGATGGATTTGAAATGACCACACATGGCTGGTATCTGTGTGTGTTAACTGTTTTGGCTAAATTGAAGCTTTTGTGTGTTCCAATCAAGCATTGTATTGGTTTTGGACAACCAGTCTTTACCAACAAGTGCTTGGTACTGAGTGGCTTTCATAATTAATACTTTAATGAGTACAATAATGCCATTGACTTTTATGGGAAAATCATCAATCTTGCCAATTGGAGTTTTGGTCGTTCTATCAGCTGTTATAATTCTGGTGCTAGCAGCATAATCAACTTGGCAACCTAATTGGTTTATGAGTTGTCATGTGATAATGTTGTCTGCTGACTTGCTATCTAATATGAGTTTGATGAAATAGCCATCAACTTTAGCATTAGTATATATGGCAGTAATTGGTTTTTCTTCAAGCACGGCTTCATTAAACAATGGCATGGATAAGAGTTCCTCGAGTTTGAATGGAAAGATTGCTGCTAGTGATTTGTTATTGGTAATGATGGCTAGAGATATGTTGCTAGTAGGTGGTTGTTTTTCTATGTTGTTGAATAAAGCATTTTCTGAAGTTACCAAGAGACTTAAATAATTCTGGGAACTTGGATTTTGGGTATACTCAGTTCCTGAACTCTGCTGATGTAATCTTGACTGGATAAATAAACTGGGAATTGGTTGATGAACAATCATTGCCAATCTCCAGTTTTGGATAACCCTTAATCTGAAATTCCCTGATGTCATTGGAGCTGAGTTTGATGATGGTGTTAGAATTTGTTAGGGTTGATAGATTACTTGGGGCTGTGGCTAATAGATAGGTTGTGACTGCTGTTAATAAACTACAGTTATTGAAGGCTGATAAATTGATGATTAATAGATTGGCTGCTGAATCATAGGTATGTAATTCAGTTGATATGGTGCTGAGTTGAATTGATAACTCGAAGTTTGAAACTGGTGATTAGGGTTTTGATATTGATTTCCCAATTATTGGTTATTTAATTGATAACAGCAGTCAATCTGTAGGTGTTTTTGTTTACCACAATAGTGGCAAACACATATTTCCTGTTGTCACTGTTGATTTGTTAACAATAATAGATGCAATAAATTTTAAAAATTATTGAAGTTTTCATGATTATTGTATTATTGAGGAGGTTGATAAATTGCCTGATTGTTGTTAGCTAAGTATTTTTCTAATTTCTGATTGATTGATTCACTGAATTGTTTTAATTTGGAATCCAAGTCAAATGATCTGTTCATTACTAGATTTATGGCTTGGGCATAATTAGCTTCAAGTTTAGCAGCTTCAAAATCTCTGGCATTTTTAACAGTGGCTTGGAAGTCTGCAAGATACAATGGGAATACACGTTGAAAGATACTACTGCACAGGCCTCTAATGAATTGGTTTAGGATTTGTGGTGCTGTAAAATAATCAGCCTGTATGGCCTGAATTTGGTACAGATTTCTGTAAAAGTGTCCTAAGTAAGTAGTAACTGCTTCATTTTTTTCTTGCTTGATGGTAGTGAAAGTGTTGGCCAATCAGTTAATGCTATTATTATTGCTGAAATATTGCAGGAATGCAAGCTTAAATGCATTGAAATCTTAAGGTTTGTTAGCCAAGCTTTGATATCATGAGTTGGTAATATCCTGAAAGAAATATGGAATGGTTTGCATGGCCTTGGTATTATTCCATCTATTGGCTATGATGGCTTTTTCCATATTACTCAGCCACACTTGTGCATCATTCTTTTCACCTGTGAATTTCTCAAGTTTTGCTATTGGGGCGTAGACTATTGAATCCAAGTTTGGTTGTTGTAGTGGTTAAAAAGATAGTAATTGAGGTGATATTGGTGGCTGTTGAAGTTGTTCAGCAATTGGATTAATTTGTTGTTGATTAATAACAATTACTGGAGATAAGTTTGGCTGATTAATTAACTCAGGATTTGGATTGTTCAGAGTTTGTTAGGTTTGAATATTCAGCTTCAACTTTCGAGTTTTTTACAATCAGATTTTGATAATTAAATTCTTGATTCTCTTTTTTTTTTTTTCTGATGCCGTTATCTCCCAAGAACTTGCAGTTCTGAAATCTGGGTGAGATAGTGGTGATCAAAATCCTGATGCTATTGGCAATTGCAATTTAAATCCTTCAAAGTAATCACTGTAGGTTCTTAATAATTCTGTTTTTTTTTGTTTACTTTAAAATGGTAGTCATCCAAATGCTGATGTTGCATTTGATGTGAACATGCCTGTTGATAAAATGTTGATAATACTTCCAGACATATGATGATATGATGGATATAGTAAAGATTAAATTCTTTGCTTTTTCTACATTGGTAATTGTATTCCTTTTGGAATTACTGCTGGTGTTTGTAGCTTTCCTTTACTCTTATCTGCATAAATAATGAGGAATTGTTGTTGAGTGTATCTTTCAATTTCTTGGTTGGTTTTTTTAATGATTGGTGCAAAACTATAATTTTGTGATAAATTGGTATGTTAGATTAATTCTGTATAGAAATTTTCTCTTGCTAATTCAATGTTGATTGGTCTTCTAAGAAAATTTGTGATTCTCTTGTTAACATAAAAGTTAAAGACTGATTCTGCTGGATAATAGTTGTTGGTTAAGTCCAACTGTTGATTATATTGTTGAAACAAAGATTTAGTAAATCTTAAGTGGTTTGTCTTTATTATTTTTGATTTTGTCACTTTTGGATAATTGTTGTTGGTGTTGGTTCTCTGTAAAATTATACCCCACAAAGAGCACCAAATGTTACAAATGTTTATTTGGAGTCTCAAATCAAATAACAAATCTGTAACTTGGTGCTCAGTAATTAATATGGTGGATAATGTTAATAATATTGGTTTATTAATATTATCTGAAAGTTTTGGTTGAGTTTTTTTTATAATGAACAGAGATTTAGTGGTGATTGTAGTAATTTTTTTGATGTGCAATTATGCCCAATTTTTTTCTCAGCTTGACAGCTGGATTTATTCTGGCAGTCATGTTCTTCTGGTAAGCTTTCTGTTAATATATCTATATTTTTACTCTTATTTCTGGGTCTTTTACCAGGCTATCCTTGATGTCAATAATTCAGCACTTTAATTTTCAATCAATTAGTAAACACAAAACCAAGGAAAAGAAAAAAAGATAAAAGAGATAAAAAAAAATATAAAGAAGAATAAGCCAAAGCAATTTGCAAGCTAGTATCTTGTCAATAGCCATGATTAAAAGTTATTATTCTAGTGTGATTTATGTATCAATAACTATTAACATGAAGTGTTAATAGTGGAGAATAGATTAAAATAGTGAATAATTATTTATTAATATTTGTGGATGGAAAGGTTGCTTAAATTAAATCTAATCTAAGAGATCTGTCTTTTTTTTTTCTAATGCTACTACTATATATATATAATTAATATTCTATGAGATTGCTCATATTTCTAAGCAATGTGCTATGATTTCTTGAGCAATGTGCCCTAATTTTCTAACATTGCTTCACATTGTTGAGCAATGTACCATAACTTTTGACATTGCTCTACATTGCTAAGCAATGTGCTCACATGCTAACTACTACTCTCCTATTGGTTTACTATATTTGTTTTCTTTTTATGAGTAACAGTGAGAATCTAGTGTCTGCAATTACATCACATAAAATCAATAATATGTTGGGATTTTTTGATACAGATTATAAATTAGTTTCAGTTTTGATTGGTTTGGGTAGGCTTCTGGATGCTTGTCTTTTTAGTGCTTGTAAACAGATCAACCAAAACCAGTGAAAATTCAAGTTGGGGGATGCAGATAACAGTTAGTGGTTGAATTTCAAGAAACAATCTTCTACTGATTTGCTGATTAAATTTAACATGATTAAAAATGCTAAAAATGTTAATAACTTGGACACAATATGGAAACTGCTGGAAGAAGTTATGTTACAGGCTATTAATGCAGTGTTTTTAAAGATTTGGTATAGTGAGTACAATTGTTTAAAGAACAAACAATCTTCAAAATTCTATAAATTGGAGCTGTTTATTGTAAAAATTGTGAAATGTTGGATTTCTGGAGATCTTCTAAACTTTAACTGTCTTATTAAAATCTGGTCAACTATTGATAAAGTTGAAGCATTCGAAGTTTCTAACCTGGTTTTGAATAGTGCAAGTTTGGTGGATATGGTTAAGCATTTATTAGTGGTAAAAAAAAAATATTGGAAATTTAAGTACTGTGAGTCTAAGATTACTGAAGATACAACTATCAGAAAAGCAATTGACTGTTATATAGAAAATTTCTGTTTAGATAAAAAATGAATGATTAAAAGCATTTTGGAGTGTTTATTTTACAAAGTTGTTTTAGATCATTTGGTAATAGATAATAAGCTGGTAGTTAAACCTGATAAGATTAAGTTCAAGATTGATGAAATTATAAAAAAATAGACAAGAAAGTGATCTGTGCTTACAAAAATGCCTGATCTTTGGGCTTGACAATATATGTCTCTGAATTATGTGAAAAATGATGCTTTCTTTGGTGTGATAATAAAAATTAATATGGAAGAGTTGTCTTTGGTTGTTGATAATTTGCCAAATAATAAAGCAGCTAAGCTGTCAAGAATGCCTAATGAACTTTGAAAACACTGTAGTGAGAAAATGTTGGCATGTCTTTTAAGGCTGTTGAATTTGTGTTTAAGTCTAAGTGCAGTTCTAACTCTCTAAAAAAGAGCATGA
The DNA here is from genome assembly GCA_016748015.1 of Geosiphon pyriformis. Classification (NCBI taxonomy): domain Eukaryota; kingdom Fungi; phylum Glomeromycota; class Glomeromycetes; order Archaeosporales; family Geosiphonaceae; genus Geosiphon; species Geosiphon pyriformis. Next base: position 111,228 of record JAAOMT010000504.1, on the reverse strand, counting down.
GTCTCAATGATCCCAAAACCATATGAATAGAATAGTGTTTTGATAAATATTAGATCTATTGCATTAGTTGATACAGCACATAAAATTTTATCTAAAATTTTTTTTGATCAGATATCTTTAGTTTGTAGCAAATTTGGTGTTCTTTATGATAATAATTTTTCAATACTAAAAGACATTTCAACTCAGTCTCCTATTTTTGTTATTGGATCTGTTGTTAAAGATGCCTTGGAAAAAAATAAAGAACTTTGATTGGTGTTATAAGACATGTACAAAACTTATAACTTAGTAGAATAGCATTATTTGAAAGCTAGTCTGTATTGCATCAAAATATGCAAGTAATTTATTCAGTTTTTTGGTAACACACATGAGGATTAAATTAACAGAGTGATGACAGACTTTGGGCTCTCAAAAGTTTACAGAGTACATAATGAGTTGGATCAAGAAAAAGTCTTTTTTCCATTTCTTTGGAGGATTTTTTATGATCTATTCTTATATAAGATAAAGAGATATGAATACTTGTATAAATATAGGATAGACATTAAGTTTGTAGCAAAGTCTGGCAGGATTGAGGTGGATAGAGGAAAGACTTTTTTTTTGGCTGCTAGTGTCTTTGTAAATAATACAATTTGGGTCAAAAGTTATTAGGCTTCTACACAGTATATTTTGAATATTGAAAGTGAGTTTTTTAAGATTAATAACATTTCAATTAATAATGATAAGATGGTGGCTATTTTTATCAATTAAGGTGTCAAAAATACTTCACTATTGATCAATGATTTGCCAATTTTGAATGCTAAAAGAAGTGAGTTACACTAATATTTGGGTATTTTTTTGTTGACTAAGAGTCTTTTTAAGCCCAGTTTGGTTCAAGTTCATACAGATATTAGGTTTTTTTTAATGTGATGTTGAGAAAAACTATTACAGACAAACAATTTTGCTACTTGGTTTCGGCAGTCTTTCAGTTCATAATTAGCTATTATATACAGTTTAGTTTTGTATCTTTAGAAGTGTGTTGTAAATAAGATGTAAAAATTAGAAAGAATCTCAGAACCAAGACTGGTTTACCATGTGACTTTTTCAGTGAAGTTTTGTACCATCTATCCTTGTATGGTTTGAAATCTTTTAAACAGGTGCAATTAAAAAAGAAATTGGCTTTGCTAATTTTATTTTCTAATGGCCAAAGTATTTTTGGATATTTGTTTGATCATAGATTTTTGGATTTGCAAGTTCTGAGATAGTTCTTTCTAAATTTTTTACAGTTTTCTGTCAGGTTGCATGTTAGTCTGATGAACAATTTTTTGGCTGGAGTAATAAAAATATTTTTAGAAAATGAGTTATTTTTGGCAAACAGTTTGCCTAGTGCTTTTTATGGATCTGATAAATGTCTAATGTCTAGTATCTTGGGTCAGCCTTTGTATTACAAATTAGTTCTTTTATTAGAGCAGTTTGGCATTGTGTTATTACAGATCATTATTTGAAGTCTCAAAGCAAATAACAAATCTTTAACTTGGTACTTAATTGATATAATAATGTTGATATCTGAAGGTTTTAGTTATTTGAAGGTTTTATCAATCTGAAGATTTGGATTTGAAGTTTTTTGCATAATGAACAGAAATTTAATTAATTGTTTTATCCATAGCTTCCCAAAACTGCAGTTTTGTTAATTTTTTTCTTAGCATGATGGCTGGTAATCTTTTTAGTAAGATATCCTCAATTCTGAGTGTCTATTCATATTCATGGGTTTTTTAACAGTGCTATATTCTGACATTAGTATCTCTGTGTGTGAATCTTTTTAATCAAGTTAGTAAAACAAAAAAAATAAAAAAAAAAAATAAAAAAAAATAAGAGAAATAAGCCAAGGCAATAATTGTTAGTATCCTGTCAATAGCTGTGATCAAGAGCTATTGTTCTAGTGTAGTTAAGTATTCAAGACTATCAACATAAAGTGTTGATAATGGAGAGTGGATTGAAATATCAAATAATTATTTATTAATATTTGTGAATTGGAAGATTGCTTAGATCAAATCTAAACTGTTTAGTCTCTCTTTTTTACTTCTAATATTACCACTATATATATATAATTAAGATTCCTCAATTCCTTAATTTTTCATACCAGGAATTTTAGGATTTCTGAAATTCTGCAATTTCTTTGAGAGGAATCCTGAAATTCTGGAATCCTGCAATTCTTTGTACAAGAATCCTGAAATTCCTGAAATTCTGTAATTTTTTTGAGTGAAATCCTGGAATTTCACATTTACTATGGCTACTTTTGATTGGCTAATTTATATGCTAATATATCTTCTATATTTTATGAGTAATATTATTTCCTTCTTTTTAATATTGAGCTCTATTAAGATCTCCTAATTCTAATTCTTTGTCTTTGAGTATTTCTTGAACTTTTTTTTCAAGAATTATTTATGCTATCTTGTTCTGTAATTCTTCAAATTGAGAGTTGGTCATTTTTCCCATTTGATTAATGGTAATAAAGTTCATTTCTGGATTGAGTAAGATTTCTGGTCGATCTTGAAATTCAGTGTATAGCCAATAAATGACTTTTGCTTGTGTAGTCAAATTGTTTTTTCTCACAAATTGTTCTAGTTGTTGTAGTATTGTTGTATTAAATAGTTGTTTTGTTTTATCTGTGTACAAGCCTTAAATGTTCAAGTATTGTCCCAAATAAAAGTAATAAAAGTTTTTTGAAAATTGTTGTATCCACCAATTCCAAGTTTCCATAGTCAACTTTTGATATTGGGTGACTTTTGGTTGTGTTTCTATTGCCAATTTCACTTTTGTAATTATTTTGTTAACAAAGTTTTTTGTTTTTCTCTGTATTTTATCTCATGGTTTTTTTTTGGTGTATGTGTATCTGATAATTTGTTGGTTGATTGTAATTTTCATCTCTTGTTGTTGGATTAATTAAAAGAATTGTTGTGCTAATAAGTGAATGTCATCAATAATTTCCATTTTTCTGCTGTCTTTTGTTGCATATATTATGTCTTTATATACTCTTTTGGTTGTTTGATTTTATGTGTTTGGTTCAATGATTATAATTGGTTCTAAATCTTGTGGAATTTTATTTGGTTTAATTAATATTCTCTGTATTCCTAATTGTGGAATATTACTGGTAGATGATAATGCTTTATGGTAATATTGTTTCAGTTGATCACTATGTGCTGCCTTGGTTAAAATTTTGTTGTTTCACCTTAATTTATAAGCTCTATTTCCTAAAATTTTTTCTATGTGAAATGGTCCATTTCATTTGGGGTCGAATTTTCCACTCCATTGTTTTTCCGCTTTGGTATAATGTAAAAGTACTTTGTTTTCAATCTTGAATTTAACTGGTTTCTCTGATAGTTGGTTATCATGTCTTTCTTTTTGTTTTTCTTGTAACTTTTGGATGTTATTAGCTGCTTTTTGCCATATGTTTTCTAGTGTTTCTATTAAGTCATATGTTCTTCTCAACAATGTTTTTTGAAAATTTTCTTCTGTTATTAGTTCTGTTGGATATGTTTTGACTTCTATCTTAACTGGTAATATTACTGTTCTACCATATACTAATTTAAATAGTGTTGTTTGTGTAGTGTCTTGCTTTATTGTCTGATAAGCAAATAATACTGATAATATAAACAAATCCTATTCATCCTGGTTTTTTTGGCTGATCTTGGCTATTGCTTTACATAATGTTTAGTTGAACTGTTCAATTAACCCATTTGTTTATGGATGGTATGGTGATAATAATAGTTTTTTTATTCCAAATCTTTGACTCAGTTTTGTTAATGTTCTATTCACAAAGTGAGTTTTTTGATCAGATAACAATTTTTTTGGACATCTGTATTGACAAATCAAGTCTTGATGAACAAATTTGGCAATAGATTCTGCATCTGCTTTTTGAATGGCTTTTGTTTCTGGTTATTTAGTAAGATAATCCATGACTACTGCAATATATCTGTTGTCTCTGCTGGTGATTGTTAATAGTCCGACTAAGTCAATTCCAATGCAATTAAAGGGTTGCTTCACTTTGATTGGTCTTAATAGTTTACTGGATTTTATTTCTTTTTTTTTCAGACAAACATCACAATTTTGAACATATTAGATGATGTCTGGATACATTGATGGCCAATAGTATCTTTTTCTGGTTCTTTTCATGGTTGCTTTTTTGTAAAAATGTTCTGCTGTTGGATCTGAATGCATATTGAATAATATTGTTTCTTTCTCTGGTTCTGTAATTACTTTGGTTGGTTGATCTGAATTTCTTTTGTTCTTCTAATAAAGTATATTTTAATGGTTGATAAAATATTTTGATTGTTGTTTTATGTTCTTTTGTTCTTTTTGAGATAATTTCTCTTTAAACTGTTGAATATCTATATAATATTGGAGTTGTTGGTATTTTTGTATATTCATTTTTTGTTATATTTTTGGGTTGAGATGTTTTAGATTTGTCTCATTTGTGACAAACCATTAGCATTTCCATTGTCTTTTCTCTTTTTATAATGTACTGTAAATGTATATGGTAATAATGCTATTTTTTATCTTGTATGGCAATCATCTCCAAATTTCTGATTCTAAATTGAAGTTAATCCATTGTAATCTATGTATACATCAAATTTCTGGCTTAAGTATTCTTTCTATTTCATGACTGACCAATAGATTGCTAAGTGTTCTAGTGCTGGTGTTTCATAGTTTTTTTCTGCTGGATTTAAGCTTCTGCTGATGTATGCTACTGAATGTTTTTTTCCATCCAGTTTTTTCTGTGATAGTACTGCTTTTAATGCTTAGCCTGATGCATTGGTAGTGATAATAAATGGTTTGTTGTAATCTGGATACATCAATACTGGAGCTTGTATAAGCTTTTTTTTAATATGTCAAAAGCTTCTTGTTGAATTTCTGTCTATTTATATTTGGTGTTTTTTAATTAAAGCTGGTGTAATAACTGAGCCAGTTTAGAAAAATCTTTAATAAAATGGTAATAGTATCCAGCAAATTCTAAGAATGCTCTTAATTCTGTGAGATTATTTGGTATTGAAAAGTTCTTAACAATTTCAATCTTGTCTGGATCTGTTTTGATTCCATCTTGGTTCACAACATGTCTCAAAAATTTTAGTTCTGTTTTTCCAAAGAAGCATTTGGTGGCATTTAACTTTAATCTGGCTTTTTTTAGTCTTTCAAATACGTGTTGGAATTGATGTAGATGATCATTGAATGTTTTTGAAAACACATTGGTGTCATCTAAGTATACGACTACTGATTTCCATAGTAGTCTAGTATAGACAATTTCCATAGATCATTGAAAGGTGGCAGGAGCATTCATCAAGCCAAATGGCATTACTTTAAATTTGAAATTTTCTTCTCATATTGTAAAAGCCATTTTTTTTTTGTTTTCTGGTTTCATAGCTACTTGCCAATAACTACTGTCTAAGTCTAAAGTTAAGAACTATTTCTTTCCTCCAAAAGCATTAAACAGCTTTTGGATTTTTGGTGTTAGGTAACTATCTCCTTTTGTCATTCTATTTAGTTTCCAGTAATCTACACAAAAGTGGATTTTTCCATTTTTCTTATGGACTAGTACTACTGGTAATAATCATGAACTTATTGATGGCTGAATTAGCCTGTTGTCAAGCATCCTATTGATTTCTTAACAAATAATCTCATGACTGGCTGGTGGTACTCTGTATGCTCTTTGTTTAATTGGTATTGCATCTTCAGTTTTTATCTGGTGCTAGATTATATCAGTTCTGCCAAATTTATTTTCGCTGACAAAGATGTTATTAAAGTTGTTGAGTAACATCTTAAGCTGCATACATTGAAGTGGATCTAAGTTTCTTATGTTTATCTATTCCAATTGTTCTAGTTGGAGCAAATAATATTCTTCTTGTCTATATATTGTTTGAAATATAATATCTGCATATTTACACAGTTGTGAAAAGTCTGGAATGGGGTTTGGTAATTGTTTTTCAATTTTGGTGGTTAAATATTCAATGGTGGTTTTTTCTGGTATCTTAATGATATATTTTGTGTTGTTGTAAATGGAAATTTTAATGTGACTGTAATTCTTGGCTGGTATGTGGAAATTGGCTAATCCAATCTCTTCTGATTTACAAAGTGTTGCTTCTGCCTCAAAAATTTGAACCTGATTCTTTATTTTTTTTTCTATGACTATTATGTACTGGTCATATGGTAAAATAAAGATTGTTTGACAAGTGGAGATAATTTTTTTCTTGTCAATAATTTCTTCTTCTGTCATATTAACTGGTATATCTATTCTACTCATTGATCTAAATCTCTATATTCTCCTAGCTGTAATCTCTAATTCTTTTTTGTTTCCCACTGATACTAATTGAGCTATTTTCACCAGAGGTAGAAATATTGCCTGTGCTATCTTTTTATTTGGTTCTATGATATAGGTCTTTTCTGAATCATTTTGTAGCATTGCAATAATATTTTTTACATATTCTGCATTAATTATTCTTCTTTTGATGTTGATTCTCTTTTTTGCTAAGCTACTTCTAAATGCTAGTTAAATTATTGTTGTTGTTGGAATTTTCAGTGCTACTTTGAGATCAATACAGATGCATGAATATGGTTCTAATTTGATGACATCTTTTTTTGAATATTTTAGATCAAACTCTGTATTAGTATCATGTGTGCATTTTGGCATAATACCTTCATTATTATCATTGAACTATTTCAGTTTTTGCTTCTTAGTAAGATTAGGGAGTGTGATATATGTTTCGGGGTTTAAATTGGAGTCCAAATTGTTGTTATTTTTGTTGTTATATTGAATAGAGCTGGAACTATTATTTTTGTCATTGTCATTGTCAGAGTTTGAATTAGAATTGAAAGTTGATTCCAATTCTGATGCACAGTTGCTGATTGGTTTTTCCTCTTCTGGGATTGTAAATAAGGTCACAATCATTACAATATTCAAAATCACTGGGAATTAAACAATGTTGGCATAGTCTGGTATTCAATTCTTCCAGCTGTTATTCCTGTTTCTTTTTTGTTGGTGCTAGGTTTTGATAGTGCTTGTGAAATTCCTTTGGGTCTGTTTTAATGTCGAGGAAAACATCAAAATTTGGAATGAGAACTGTTTCTACAGGTTCTGGTGAGTTGTTTTTAATTTCTAAAATTTCACTGGGCATGGCTTCTTCAACTTTGACATTCCCATTTTTCAGATCTCATCTTCATTGTGTGAGCAACCATTCAAATAAGTTATTGTCTAATGCCAAGCTGCAGTAATGGAGGTGCCATGACTGACCCAATCACTTATGAAGATTGTGTACTAGTACGAAGTATCATATGTTCCTTCTCAACCAGGAATATCATTCCATATTTCTTTGTCAAGTAACTATTTGCTGTAAGCAAGACATAATTTGTTGTCCCACTTTCTCTGTTTCTTTGGGTAACTATAGTGTTCTCTATGACATGGCTTGTAATAATAGTGAGTTCTTATTCAGTAGTTTTCATCAGATGCTATCCAAGCTCTCATAGAGAAAAGTTATTTTTTACAGTCTTTGTATTTAAGAGGTATATATGGCAGTTTTTTTATTGGTTCACATAAGTATCCTCTTTCCCAACCATTAATTATTTCTTTTGTAGTGATGTTTTCTTCTGGTGTGTTTTCTTTCTTTCTTTTCTCTTTGTTATCCTAAAAAAGTACTGGTAGTAATGCATTGTGTTCAGTATCAGCCCAAAAAACTTGGTAAGCTTCCTAGGTAGGTTTTTTTTCTTCATTGTCTAATTCAATAAAGAGTGTTGATGGTATGGTAATAGACTTGAAGTGGCTACACGTGGTTGGTACATGTGTGTGTTGACCATTCTGGTTAAGTTGGAGTTTTTGCATGTTTTAGTCAAGCATCACATTGGTTTTGGACAACCAGTTTTTGCTAATAAGGGCTTGGTACTGTGTTGCTTTCATCACTAAAACTTTGATGAGTACTATAATATCATTGATTTCAATAAGTAGATTGTCAATCTTGTCAATTGAAGTTTTGGTTGCTCCATCAGTGATTATGATTCTGGTGCTGGCAGTGCAATCAACTTAATGACCTAATTGGTCTATGAGTTGTTATGTGATAATACTGTCTACTGACCCACTATCTAATATGAGTTTGATAGAATGATTATCAATTTTAGCATTAGTATACATAACAGTGATCAGTTTTTCTTTGAGTGTGGCTCTACTGAATAAAAAGGTTTCTGCTGGTTTTTCAATTTTGAAAAGAAATATAGCTGCAAGTGATTCATCTTTCATAACAGTGGCTGGTAGAATGTTGCTGATAAGAGATTTGTTTTAATTAGATTTCTGGTTGTTAGATAAGACATCTTCTGAGGTAATCAGAAGACTTAAGTAGTGTTGGGCATTTGGGTTTTGAGTGTATCTGGTGCCTAAATTCTATTGTTAAGATCTTAATGGCTGGATTGAGGAACTGGGGATCAGTTGATAAACTACCATTGACAATCTTCAGTTTTGTTGTGTCAGTCTTGGCCTTTGGGTTCTGTTTTGAGATAAGTTTTGTGGTGGTATTTGAATTTGTTGGAATTGATTGATTACTTGAGGCTGCAGTTAATAAATAAGTTGGGACTGTGGTTGATAAATGATGGGTGTTTTTGGTTGATAAATTGGAGCTTAATATATGGATGGTTAATAGATTGGCTATTGTGTTATTTGGGTGTAATGAGGTGAGTATTGATCCTGATTTGGGTATTGATTTGGAGTTTGAAACCTGTGATTAGGGTTTCAATATTGATTTTCCAATTGTGAGTTATTATTATTAGCATGGCAGTCAATTTTTAAATGACCTTGTTTACTATAATTGTGCCAAATATGCATTTCTTACTGTCATGGTTGATTGAATGATGATGAAGAATGTGACTGATTTTGAAAGTGATTCATTTTTCTAGAATTATTGTATCATTGAAGTGACTAATAAATTGTGCAATTGTTAGCTAAGTATTCTTCCAATTTCTGATTAATTGAATTACTAAGTTGTTTCAATTTGGAATCCAAATTAGATGATCTATTCATGACTAGGTTTACAGCTTGGGCATGATTAGCTTCTAATTTAGCTGATTCAAAGTTTCTGGCTCATATTACTGTGTCTTGAAATGTTGTTGGATGTAATGGTCATATGCGTTGAAAAAAGCTACTGTACAGACCACAGATAAACTGGTTTAAGATCTGTGGTGCTGTAAAATAGTCAGCTTGAATTGTTTGAATTTGGCGCAAGTTCCTGTGGAAGCATCTCAATTAAGTGGTAACTGCTTTAGTTTCTTCTTGTTTGATTGTGGTAAAAGCATTGGCTAGGTAATTAATACTCTTATTATTACTGAAATATCCCAAAAATGCAGTTTTAAATTCCTAGAATATTTGAGATTTGGCAGTTAAACTTTGATATTATGAGTTGGCAGTATTTTGTAGGAAATAAAAGATCCCTTGAAGGGCTCTGTTATTGTTCCAACTATTGGCTGCAATGAGTTTTCTATGTCGTTGAGCTATACTTAGACATTGTTTTTTTTACCAGTAAATTTCTCAATTTTGGCGATGGGTGTATATGCTATTAGTACTAATGGGAGTTGTTGTTGTAGTTGAAGTTGTTGTTGTATTTGCTGCTGGAGTGGTGGGTGAGGTTGTTGAAGTAGTTGCTGAATTGGTTCAATGAGTGGCTAATCAATGACAATTTCTGGAGGTAAGTTCAGTTGATTAATTAAATTGGGGTTTTGATTGTTCTGATTTTGCTGATTAATATTATCAGAATTTAGATTGTTCAGGTTTTCAATTTTTGGGATCAGGTTTTGATAATTAAATTCTTGATCCTCTTTTTTCTCTTCTTCTGATGCCATTATCTCTCAAAGACTTGCAGTTCCAAAATCTGGTGGAGGTGGTGGTGATCAGAATTCTAATGGCATTGGTGATTGTGATTTAAATCCTTTAAAGTAATTGCCATAGGTTCTTAATAATTCTGCTTTCTTCTGTTTACTTTGAAATAGTAGTTATCCAAATGTTAATGTCACATTTGATGTGGACACACCTGCTAATGCAATATTAATGGTACTTCCGGGTGGATAATGATATGATAGATATAGTGGAAATTCAATTCTTTGTTTCTTTCACATTGGTAATTGTATTCTTTTTGGAGTTACTGCTGGTGTTTGTAACTTTCTTTTACTTTTATTGGCATAAGTAATAAGGAATTGCTGTTGAGTATATCTTTCAATTTTTTGATTAATTTCCTTAATGATTGACATGAAACTGTAATTTTGTGGTAAGCTAGTGTGTTGAATTAATTCTGTATAAAAATTTTCTCTTGCTAATTTAATGTCAACTGGTCTTTTTAAGAAATCTGTGATTTTTTTGTTGACATAAAAATTGAAGGCTAATTCTGCTAGATAATAATTGTTGGTTAGGCCCAATTGTTAACTGTATTGTTAAAATAAGGATTTAGTAAATCCTAAATGATTTGTCCTTATTATTTCTGATTCTGCCACTTTTAGAAAATGGTTGTTGGTGCTGGTTCTCTGTAGGATTATACCTCACAAAAAGCACTAAATGTTACAGATGATTATTTGGAATTTCAAAACAAATAACAAACTCAGAACTTGGTACTTAATTGATATAATAATGTTGATATCTGAAGGTTTTGTTTATTTGAAGGTTTTATTAATCTAAAGATTTGAATTTAGAGTTCTTTGTATAATAGACAGAGATTTAATTGATTGTTTTATCTGTAGCTTCTCAAAACTGCAGTTTTGTTAATTTTTTTTTTAGCATGATGGCTGATAATCTTTCTAGTAAGATATCCTCAATTCTAAGTGTTTACTCTTATTCTTGGGTTTTTTACCAGTGTTATATCCTGACATTAATACCTTCATGTGTAAATCTTTTTAATCAAGTTAGTAAAACAAAAAAAATAACAAAAGAAAATAAAAAAAAAATAAAAAAAATAAGCCAAGGCAATAATTGTTAGTATCCTGTCAATAGTCATGATTAAGAGCTATTGTTTTGGTGTGGTTAAGTATTCAAGACTATTAACATAAAGTGTTGATAGTGGAGAATAGATTAAGATATCAAATAATTATTTATTAATATTTGTGAATTGGAAAGTTGTTTAGATCAAATCTAAACTGTCTGGTCTCTCTTTTCTACTTCTAATGCTACTGCTATATATATATAATTAAGATTCCTCAATTTCTTAATTCTTTACACCAAGAATTCTAGGATTTCTGGAATCTTGCAATTTTTTTGAGAAAAATCTTGGAATTCTGGAATCCTACAATTCCTTGTATGAGAATTCTGAAATTCTTAGAATTCTGTAATTTCTTTAAGTGGAATCTTAGAATTCCACATTTATTACAGCTACTTCTGATTGGCTAATTTATATGCTAATATACTTTCTATATTCTATAAATAACAGTATTTGGTCACAGGCTTCTAGACAAAAAAGAGATTATGATGGACTGAAAGCCATTTTGGCAGTAGAAAAAGTTGGATTTAAGGGGTCTTATGTCTTACTGGTTTATATTGGTATCTAAGTTTATGCATAAATCTGCTTCTTTAGAGGTCAGGAATGCTGTTATTTATAGAAAGGATATGCTGAATGTTTTGAATTCTGATAAGTTCTATGATGTTCATAATAGCTTACTAGAAATGTGGTCCAATTGTATTAAGATCTATACAGATAAGTTCTTAAAAGATGCTAGTTCCATTGGAATAGTTGGTGGGATAGGTACTTACTTTCTAGCTATAGATGCAAGTATTGGAATTAGTGTAGCTAGACTTTTGTCTTCTATCTTAACTGAATTGCAAGCTGTGGCTTTAGCTTTGAAGTATGTTTTATTTTTGTGTTCTGTAGTTTTGTACTTAGACAACCAATCTGTAATTAATGCCTATTTGTCTGAGACTATTTTTGTTGCACTCGACTTCTGTAATCAATGTTGGATTAAAAGATTGCAAATAGTCAATCTCCTTAAAAATAAAGATGTTTCAATTAAGTAGATAAAAGTCAAGGGTCATTTAGATGTGCCAGACAATATTAGAACTAATGTATTGGCTAGTATAGCCACTTCTTTGCCTCTTTCTTTACCAATCAGGATTTGAAAGAGGTTTTTGGTTGCTGAAAAAACTGCTGTATCTGGCAATACTTGTCATTTTGTTTGTAATCTGTACCAATTAATTTGCCATGTCTATTGAAAGGCTGGTCTGGATTCTGATATAGTTTCAGATGGTATGATTAAGAAAATAGATTAAGAAACTACTTCGAGGATTTGGCACTCTGATTCACATATGTTGTCTGAATTTACTAATAAAAAGTCTGCCAACTTGTTCACATATTTAATAAAAGCTGTTTATAGATGGCTGCCAGTTGCAGTTAGAAAAAAGTTGTATAATAGAGGTTATTCTGAGATGTTGTGTTTACTGTGTAATAGGGTGGAGTTATCTGACCATGTTTTTGCTTGTTCTGAGAATTCTGGTCTCCAGAGAGATATTTTGGTTGAAGCTATTGAAAAATGGGTGTTGATATCTGGTTTCTTTAGCTTATTTAATTCTGCAATTCTGCATTTGCTTTTAATATGTTCTTCAGATATAAATCTATATATGGCTGTATACAAGGGTTTTGTGTTAAGAGATTAATACTTTGAAGCTGTTTCAGTTTTTGAGAAGAAAAAAAAAGCTACTCAAGCACTTGTAAAATATATTAGTTTTGTGGTAGAGTTGTATTGTACCAGGGTATAAAATACAAAGACCAAATATAAAGTGAATATAGAGAAAACTGGCTTGGTCAGAGATAATGATATAACTTTGGGCTTGTCTTGCTGCATAACATTTTTGTTATTAGCTGGGGTGGTTCATATGCTTGGTGTTATAGAATTTTTTGCTATTAAGTTTGATAAATGCAAATTGTGTTGTTTTTTTCTGACTTAGGTGGTTATGTATTTGTTAGCATAAACATGTAGTATTGTTTTGTCTGGCCTAAATGGTTGGCCATATGTAATAGATGCATGAACTGCATTTAATTGGTTCTACTTAGTTTGGTTCTATGTACTAGATAGTAGTTGGGCTTTACTTATAAAACTTGTAATAAAAAAAAAAAAAGAAGTTTTATGTATTATTAATTAAACTGGATTATAACTATATTTATGTTTACAATTGTTAAAATTTTTATTAATAAGTTTTTAAAGTATTTATTTAAATTTTTATGTTAAGTAAAACTGCAATAAACAAATACTAAAAAAACCCAAATATGAAACCATTTAATTGGTCATTTATACTTTTTTGAATTTTTAACTATATTCAAAATTTAATTATATATAAATTACTTTTTCAATTTATCAAATTCATTTTTATTAAAAATTACATTCATTAAAATTTTAGTATGCTTTTATTTAAATTTTTTCCAATAACTTTAAGCTATAAAATTTTTTAGCTAATGAATATTTAACTATTCTGTACTTTAAAAGTCTGAATTTTATATTACTTTTCTAAAAATTGGAGTTTAAAAGACTATATAAAGATTGTAAAATTCTGTCTTTTTACCATAAATAATAAAAAAGTAAACTTTATTATTAAATGTTATCATTATTTTATGATCAGATTGTAATAATAACACTTATTTTATTCTTCTATAATATTTATATTAGGATGAAATAATAAACTAATATATATTATTTTTTAATTATGAATTAATTGTAAGCTTTATATAAAATTTCTAGATATTAAATTTAAAGCTTGATCATTTTTTGGAAAATTTTTTTGAAAAAAAAATCTTGAAAGTTTTATTAAAATTGAATTTCAAATCATTATTTTATATTGATTTTTTGTGTAAAAATAAAGTTTTTTTCTTTTATGAATTTTTTTAAATAAACATATTATTTTAATTAATATATTATAAATACTAAGAATAATTTAGATTTATAATATTACTTTAATAATTTGACACTAAAACTAATGAAACTTTATTAAATCAATATTTGACTATAAATCAAATCCAGATAATGAAATTAAGGATATTTTTACAGATAGTAAAAGAATTTTTAAAAAAATTATTAACTGTTAACTCAAATAGATTTGCTTAACCACTAAATCAATGAATTAAGAGATTGAAAGTTTTCAAAATTTTTATGTATAATATTTTTCATAAATAAAAACCCAAGAAATTTGGACTTTTTATAAAGCTTCTTTCAATTAATACAAATCCTTCAAAGAAATCAAATTTTACTATTAAAATTTTAATAATAGCAGCTAAAAGTAAGATATTTTTTTTATAAAAATAGCAATTGATTTTTTTATAATGATCTTACATTGTCTATCAATAAAAATTTATTGCAGAATTAATATTTATTCTTTAATAAAAATTTAAATAATTGGGAATACTAATTTAAATAAGAAAAAAAATTAATAAATGATCTGTTATATTAAAAATTAGAGCAATTTTTTGGTCTAAATTTTGATTAATGATAATTATAATTTTGGTTTAATAGTCTGATTTGTAATAACTATAAGTCTGACTTAAATTTTTATTATTATTAACAGTAATTATGACTTAAATTTCAGCTAATAATAATAACAAAAAATATTAAAGATAAAATTAATATTTCTACTAAAATCAAAATTTACTAAAACACTTTTAACAAAACTGTTTTTTTATATAATTATTCTAAAATATACAAAAAACAAACTCTATATATTAACTATTCTAAACTTATTATTTATTATTAAACTTTTTTTTATATTTTACTTTTAATATAAAATTGGACAATCAAATCTTTTTTCTGTAACAAAAGTATTATATTTAAACATGTTTTTTTAACATATTTATTTTATTTTATTTCATTATTATAAATTTTTAATAAATTATTTTAAAAAAATAAATAAATTTAACAGTAAAAATAATTAAAATAAACAGAAAAAAAGCAAAATAAAACTTTAATAAAAAAAGTTATTTAAAATTAATATTACCATTTGCTTTTATAATATGTTTTGTTTATAATATATATATAATTTTAAATACTATTTTTTTGTTTTTTATCTTTAAAGATAACTTTGTTAATATAATTAGTTTCGACTATTTGAATACTTATTAATATAAATATTAAAAATCTAAAATCAATATTTGATTATAAAAAAAATTAATTAAATTAATAAACAATTAACAAAAATATTTCTTTATACAAAGCACTTTTGAAAATAACTTTAAAAATTTAAAGTTTTAAAAATTTTTAAGTAAAAAAAATAAGTTATTAATTTACATAAAATTAAAAGTATAATATTTTTTTAACTTTTTTTTATTTTATTCAAGTATAATTTTTGAATATTTTGTTTTCTAAGTATTATTTTAATAAATGAAATTATAAATAGTATTTTTTATTTAAAATTAATATAATTACAAAGATTATGTATTTATTTTCTTATATTTGAAAATAAATTTTTTTTCAAGACAAAAAAGCTTAGATTAATTAATTATTAACTGTTTTAAATATATAAAAAATAAATGTAATTTAATAAAAATTAATAAAATATATTTTTTAAATAAAAAACAAAACTTTTCTATTTATAGCATCTTTATAAATTATTTAAGATTTAAAGTTTAGAAATTTTTCTTAAACAATAAAAAAAATAAATTCAACAGTGAAAATATTTAGTTATAATTATTAAAGAACTTATTAATAATTATATTAAGCTTTATTTATAACACAGTATATTTTTTTATATGAATATAAAAAACTATTTTAGCTTTGCAGATTTACAAAATTTATTTAAGCTCTTTAATTTAGCTTTTTGCAATTTTTTAATAAAATTATAATATATATTAGCCAGTTTAACATTAAAATTAAAATAGAAAATATTAAGATAAATTAATACAAAGAATAATAAGAATACACATAAGAATTATACTGTAATTTAGTTTATATAAAATTTATAATATATGTAATATAAATTCTTAAATTTTTAATAACTTGACTTTTTTTATTTATCAAGTAAAAAAAATTGTAACATTTTTACTGTTTTTTGTAAAAATATACAGTATGTAATACATAATTATTACAAATAGACTGTTATAATGTTTAAATATTAAAAAACATTAAAAATATAAATTAAAATGAGTATAGTGTTAATTAAAACTCCAGAAATGTGGATCAATCTTTTTAATACTAAATTTTTTAAAATAGAAAGATTTAAAATTTTTTAAAAATGTTGATAAATTTAATAAAAAAAGTTAATTAGAATTCAGAGAATATAAACAGTTAGAATAATTTATGACAGTGAGTACTGATTATTGTATAATAAAATACTAACTTTTTTTTAAGTCTTAATACAAATAAACTGTTCAAATAGCTTTGTTTATAGAGTTATATACAGAGAATTAATAGAACTTTATAACTGTGAGAAAAAATTTTTCTAATATTATTGCTGTTATATTAAATATTAAAATAATTTTGGCTATAATTTTATAATAACAAAAATTTGTTAATCTATGTCTTTGATAAATAATAAAAAATTGTGTAGGTTGTAAATACAACATTTTTCAACTACTGCAGAGGTCTTTAAAAGATATGTTTTACCAAAAAACTTAAGACCTGAAAAAATACATCTTAGTGTTTAACATGCTTTAATAACTATAATTATGTAAGAATAAAAAAATAACACAGATAATACAATTTTATTGTTATTAAATAAGTCACCTTAACTATAGTTTATTTTCAACTTATTATAATTAAATTGTAAATAGAAGTTTATTCCACATAATAGACTTTTTTTCTTAGCCTTTGAATTTTTTTATTTAAAAGAAATCTTTAAGTTTTACAAGTATATATTCAGAACTTTTGTATACAAGATGAAAAAGACTTTATTTATACCTAATGGTTTTCATATATCTACTTACAGTCAATCTTAATATTTAAAAGATTATATAATATTATGATTGCTTTATTTCTCTTATATTATTTTTCATTATCAAGATTTTTTAAAGATAAAACTTTTTTGGTTTAAAAATTGAGAAAAAAACTTCTTAGCATTTAATAAGACTTTTAATAATTGCTGTATTTTATGCTAGTACACTCTTTATCAGAATAACTTTATATTATTTTACCCTTATATAAGTTTTTATTCTATAAATATCTATAGCTAATGCTTAAAAAAAAATTTTTTAACACCTGACAGTGCTTGTTGTATTTTATGCTAAGACACTCTTTATCAAAATAACTCAATATTATTCTATTCTCATATAAGTTTTTATTCTATAGATACTTATGGCCAATGCTTGGAAAAAGATTTATTAATATCTGACAGAATGTTTTAGCACTTGTTGTGTTCTATGCTAAAGCATTCTTTACCAGAATAACTCTATGTTATTTTACTCTCATATAAGTTTTCATTTTATGGATACCTATAACCAATGCTTGAAAAGAAACTCCTTAGTATTTAATAGGATGTTTTAGTATTTGCTGTGTTCTATGCTAAAGCACTTTTTATCAGAATAATTTGATGTTATTCTACATCTATATAAGTCTCTATTTTATAAATACCTATAACTAATGCTTAGAAAAAAAACTTTTTAGCATCTAATAGAACATTTTAGTGTTTGCTGTATTTTATGCTAAAATGTTTTTTATTAGAATAACTTAATATTATCCTATTTTTATACAAGTTTTTATTCTATGAATACTTATGGCCAATATTTGGAAAGAGACTTATTAGCACTTAATAGAACATTTAAGTACTTGCTGTGTTCTATGCTAAAAAACTCTTTATTAGAATAACTCAATGTTATTCTACTCTTATATAAGTTTCTTTTCTATAGATATCTATAGTTAATGCTTGGAAAGAGACTTCTTAATACCTAATAGGACGTTTTAGTACTTATTGTATTCTATGTTAATGTACTTTTTACCAGAATAACTTTATGTTATTTTATCCTTATATAAGTTTTTATTTTATAGATATTTATAGCTAATACTTGAAAAGAAACTTTTTAACACCTAACAGCACTTGCTGTATTTTATGTTAAGACATTCTTTACTAAAATAACTTGATGTTATCCTATTTCCATACAAGTTTTTATTCTATGAATACCTATGACCAATGTTTAAAAGAGACTTGTTAACACCTAACAGAATGTTTGAATACTTGCTGTGTTTTATACTAAAACATTTTTTACTAAAATAACTCCATGTTATCTTAGTTTTATACAAGTTTCTATTCTATGGATATCTATAGTTGATACTTGGAAAAAGACTTATTAGTATTTTATAGGACATTTTAGCATTTACTGTATTTCTATATTGGTATGCTCAATATTAGAATAACTCAAAGTTATTTTGCATCTATATAGACTTTTACAATTTGTTTATTATTTATGACTAGTACTTGAAAAGTAATCTTAATAATTTTGTTTTTCAATTTTTATCAATTATAATTGAAGCTTTACTAATTTGAAAATCTTGTATAATATTTAATTGATTGGAAAACCAAATATACAATACTTTTCTGGAAACTGCTCTTGAAAATTAATTATATAAATCTTTTTTTTAACTACCTATAGTTAATGTTTAAAAAGTAATTCTAATAATTTTGTTTGTTATTTTCTTATTAATTACAATTTATGCTCCACTAACTTTAAAATTTTGCATAATTTTTGATCAATTAGAAAACTAAATATAATGCTTCTATGAAAACTGTCTTTGAGAATTTACCATAAGTACTATATAAAAGTCTTCTTTTTTTTGGTACAAACCACTAAGTTGTAAGAAAGTATTGAACTTATTATTATTAAAAGTGCAATTATAAAAGAAGCCAAAACATTGCTTGTCATATATAAATTAAGATATATATAGGTTTTTTAATTATTTATTAATATATTTTTAATAACCAATTTAAACTGCTAAATGTCTTGCTAATAATTTAATAGCAGCAATCTATAAAGAATTTTTAACATAAATTGAATAAATATTAATAATAATACCAATTAGTAGATTTCTTATTGATTATTACAAAATTTCAACAATTTTATATCTTGATAATATATTTGTTCAAACTTTTGTTAGATTGCATTTCATTGATAGTATTTATAGATTATTGGCATGGTTTAAATACATTTGTGAAAATCTTAGTTGGAACTCTATATAAAAATCTTTAATATTATTATTTTATATCAAGTAGTCATCAAAAGTCTGTAGAGATTTAGTTATTATGATTAAATATTAATTTAAAGCCTTTTCAATTGCATAATATAAAACAGCTAGATAATTGAATTCAAGAAAAAGCCAAAAATACTTCTTTTAAATATCAACTTTGAAATAAGTTTAAATTGTTACTTCAATACAGTCAAAACAGATTTACTTCAGCTGATTTTCATCGATTATATAATAATAAAAGAGCAACAGTAAGCAAAATTAAAGTAAAAAGAACTGGTCAGCTTATTAGCAGGTATAATCTACAATCGTAAAACTCTAAAAATAATTGGTTGGATGGAAAAAGAAGTTTCTCTTGGAAATAACAAAGCTAAAAATACTAGACTTAGCAATTTTGTTGATAAAAATTGACTTTATAATGAACAAGACTTTAAACTCTCTTTTGGAGGAATATCTTATATTTTGGCAGATTTTAAATATCTTCTAGGGTGCTGTTGTTTAGAAAAACAGATTATAAGCCTGTCATATTGCTTGGCTCAAAATATTAGCAGGTGAATTTATTTGCCAAGAAGTATGAAGTTTTTAATATCAAAAATAGATAAATTTAATTTTATTTAATTCAATCATATATTTCTCAAAAATAATACCTTATTCTGGAAATTTTTATTGGCAGAATATTCTATAGTCTATTTTATGCCAGATAATAAAATTACAATATATGATTGTGTTTTATCTTGCTAATTAAAATAATAAATATTAGATAATATTTGGGTTTTTACAGACAGTGAAATAAAAATACACTAAAACCAATATTCAATAAGGTAACTTTGAATAAAATAGATGTTTTCTATGCAGTATTTTTTAAAATAGAGTTTTTTTTCTAATAAATTCGAAATACCTGATTTGCGCCTTTATTTTTATTAAAATTTTTAATATTCAAAAAATGCAATTAAAAATTCTTTTATAACTATTTGTTTTCTCAAAACTTCAGTTTGCATTTCGAAAAATAAATTTTGTAATTCAAATTTAACTGATAAATGTTCTCAAAACTTGAAGGTTATTGAAAATATTGTTAATTAAAACAATTTATTTGCAGATTGGTTTTTTGAATCTGTTTATAAGTTTGATTAGATTAATGTTGCTGCTTTACATATCATTAATTTTGTTCAAAGTTAGATTGTAGTCCACAGGGATCTAATCTGGCAAAGTATAAGAAGAGGGGTTTAATTAATGATGCTGGTTTTGTAATTTCTGATGTTAAAGATTCGGCTTTTTTGCTTAATGATATAAAAATTTATAAAATTCGTTTTGCCAAAGAGATTAATCTGAATTTTGGTTTTGTTAAGAGCTTGTTTTTAATTTCGAATTTGTGTCAGTCCCCAGGGTATGGCTGACTTGGGTGGCTGATTATATGTGGTCAAGCATGAGCCTTCATTATTATATATTATATTATAAAATTTGAATTTTTATTAAAAAATTAGCATAATATTAACCAAATTTTTAACAAAATTTGAATTAATAGCAGAAAATAATTTAATATTTAAAATAACAAAATAATGTATTATGTTTAAGTTATAAACAAAAATTATTTAATAAACATAGTAAACTTATATTATATTTCAAAAAATATTTATTTAAATAAAGTTTGTAACTTTTATTGAAAAATATGTTTTATTCAAACTATTAGAAAAGGCATTAAGGATTTATTACTTTTTTTCTAATTAAATAAATGATTTATGTATTTTATATTACATAAAAAAATTTACTGTTTATATTGAGAAAATTATTTGGATTCTCAAATTTTTACTGTAAAATGTGAGAATTAATTAGATAAAAAAAAGTGGTGACAAATCTTTTTGGGATCCTTTGCAATTAAATTATATTAATTTTATTTATATTAATATCTGATTAGTCAAAGTTTATATATAATAAAAAATGTAAATTAAGTATTTATTAATATTTTTTTAAAGATAAGTTTTTAAAAATGAAAATAAACAGTTTTAAATTTAAAATTTTCTATATATTTTTTACTTTATTTGTGAAAAGTAATTTTTTAATAATGCTGAAGATAAACATAATTTTACTTATCATTACAAAAAATAAAATTGAACTATATTCAAATATTTTCAGCTAAAATAAACTAATACTAAAAACTTATTTTTATGTTCTGTTTAATATAGTCAAAAATTAATAATAGTTTTAATTGGAATATTTTTATTCTGAAGAAATAGAAAAAACCAAAGAAATATTAATTAGAAGATTTAATTATTAAAAAAAATGTCAAAATTTACTAATGATATTTATTTTAGAAAGATAATTAACTTGAGTTTCTTAGCATCTATGCATTGTAATTTTAATTTTTTTCTACTTGTAATATTTAAAATTAAAATAAAATCTAACTGTCATAATCGAAAAAGTTATAAGCTCTATTATTTGAGACTTCCTAAATAAAAATATAAATAAAACTTGGTTCTCTTTCAATTTTTTAAAATAAGATCCAATAAATTATGACATAAATTTTTAAGCATTGTAATTAATTAAAAACCATATATTTATTTTGTTTTATTTCTAAGTTAATTAGAAAGCTATAATATTATTTTATTTTTCAAACTTTGCTTAGCCTAATTTGGAAAGAAGATCTAGCATATGTTAAAAAAAATAAAACTCTTGATTACTTGACCAGTAAGCAATCAAAGGCATTTTTATTAAATGTAATAGAATTGAAAAAAGGAATTAGAATCTTTAAGATTAACTTGATAAATATCACAATATAAGAAAATAAAAAAAATTAAAAACAATATTGATTAGCAATTATTTTTTTCAAGCAATTGTTTTTTCGAAAAAGTATTAATAATTTATTTGTGTTGTTACCAGAAGAATTTTAGCTATTAATTAGCATGAAATTACCCTCATAATTCCTATTATTAATTAGCATATATTATTATTATTTCGATTATTACTTATTATTTAATCAAATTATCAAATATTATTACTCAATCAATAATCCGATTTGTACTCTAGAAATTAAGACGATTAAATTACACAATACCCTGAACCATTTAACATATTCAAAATTCGCCGAAATTAATGGAAATTGGCCGAAATAATCAATAGTTCAGTGAAATAACTTGTAGTTTGCCGAAATGTATCTTTAGTTCACCCAAATTGTAGCAAAGAGAAAAGTGCAAGTTCAAAGACTAGTACTACAACAAGTTGTATAAAAGAAGAGCTTCTCTCTTCAAGAAAATATATCCTTCCCATATCTTACTATAGTATCTTACTTTAGATATCTTAATTAGAACAAATCACTGTTTACAAAATCAAATAAAAATTAAATATTTGAAAACCAAATCCTTAAATTATTACACTTGAAAATTCCCTCAACACAACTAACGTTTTGAAATTAATTAGTTACTGATTTCAATAAACTGTTAGTGACTCCAGGCCTGGATAAAAAACGTTTCCCTTGTTAGAATTCTATTTCTTTTATTTTTTTCTTTTATTTTCTTATTACAATCATTAGGGTAGCCTACAGACGAGATTCCTGTAGAAGAGTTGACTTTTACAGCAAAGTAACTATACATTTTAGTGAGCTTCCAGATGAGCAATTCCTGGGAAAAAGTTGACATTTACTACAATGTAACTACATAAAGTAACTGGCACAGAATTGGCCATTCCACTCATAAGCCCAGCAGTTCAAATTATAGAAGATAATTTGAAGATAAATTCAGTTATTGGAGGTTCAAATACTTCTAGAAAACGTGAATTTACAACAAACAGATATTAACAACATTAAAGAAAAGAGACCAAAAACCTCCGGTAACAGTGTTATATCAAAATCCAGTTTTTTAATTGTTTATCACAATTAGAGTTTAATATTATAAATCAATTTATAAAAATAATTTATTATTTTAACAAAATTTTAATATTTCAGAATATTATAAATTAAAATTTGTTAGTTATGAAAATTTTTATTATTTATAATAATATTTATTAATATTTATATAAATTAAAATTTGTTTATAATAGTTTATATATATATAATATTATTAAAAAATTAATTAAAAATAAAAGTAAAGTTATTATAATACATATATAAATCCTTGATATTAATATTAATTTGATGTGTTTTTTTATTAAAAAATAAAAAGAAAACAAATCAAAAAATAAATTTAATTGTATACTTTTAACATTTGGCTTATATTTGAAAACTACAATTTTATTAAAATATACCTATTGATAAAATGTAAAATATAAAATTTGATGTATTAAACCAAAAAAAAAGAAATTATTTTAAGTTTAAATAAGCTTAGTTAATTGAAATGTTAATTTAGGTAGATATTAAAAATATGTATAAATAATATTTTAAAAGAATAAGGTTTTCAAAACATGTTTGTACATAAATAAAATTGATAAGCAAATGCCTTATATTTAATAATTTTTATTCAAAAAGCTTTTCTTAAAAAAGATCTAAAGATGAAAGTATATATATGCTAATATATTATATTTTAAAAAACCAATTTTTCTCTCAATTTTTGATTTCATATCATCAATAAAAGTCTTTAAATTAAAAGTTTTTTGAATATAATAAATGAAAGACTTACTATTTGTAGAAAATTTAGGTTTTGAGATTATTGAATTTTATATCTTGCCATATCATAACATGCTAGTATTTTGTAATTTTTTTTTTCATAAACAATTTGTTTACTTTGTATTTGCTAATTTTTTTTGAGATATATATTTTTCTATTACAGAATACTTTCCACCAATTACATTTAAAATAGTTTTCTGGCAAATAATAACAAAACTATAGATATCTCTATTCTTAATATAAAAGCCTCATTACAAACTTTGGATGTTAGATATTTAATAACTCTATAAATTTTGGTTAACTGTGGATAATAATTTACTGAATACAATTTTTAAAAATTATTTATAATAATTAAAAATTCTATGTTGTGTCTAATTTTTTTTACTAACTTATGTAAGCAGACTAGCAATAAGCCTGTTTAAGTAGATTAAATTAAGTGAATTAAATAAATTACTCATCTAAAAATGTAAATATTTACCAACATTTAAACTTTTTTTTATGTAAGTCAAGACAGAAATATGCTTCAATGGAATAGAATTCATTTAAAATAATGTGTTTAATTTTATTTAGGTCTTTAAATTAGATAGTTAATTATTTATCAATTATTAATACTTTTCCAATTTTTTATTATATATTGCCCATTGCTAAATCTCTATTTTTTTTAGTATTTAATGTTAAAACTAGACTGAAAATATAATCTTAACTAAGATATAATAATAATGAACACTAAACTTGTTTTGAAATTTTTTGAATGTTTAAAGGCTGTGTTTTAAGTAAATAGTCATGTTTTCAGATTCCGTGTTACAACAGGGAGTATATGTATTGGCTATGTTCAGTAGTTTTTTATTTTTTTTATATTATTCAGTTTAATATATCAATTTTTTTCAGATATGAGATATGAATATTATGTTCTTAATGACTAATCTATCTGTGACCATTTATATTGTTTTCTTAGACAAAGAAAAGAGTTAAATTAAACGTTATAATAAATTTTATGGTTTTAAAGGAGATGTAAATTTGATTTCATACTAATTGTATTTAGCCATTTTATGCTAACAGAGTCAAAAAAATGAGTTATAAAGATCTGTTTAATATTACATTAGTCATAAAAATTTATGTAATAATATAAAAAATTTACAAAAAGTACCAAGATTTCAAAAAGTAATGTTTTGTTTTTAATTACTATATATTAGTTAATTCCATTTTGTATTTTTGTTTCACATGAAAAACAAATGCATAATTTTTGATCTCAAAATCAACAACTTAGAGACAATAACATATATAAAGAAATGTTTTCTGTCTTTAAGCAAAATTTTATTCTATATAGGATTACTTTTATCTTTATTAATGACAAATTACCAGCATCTACCAACTTACAAATCTAATAGCTATAACCAATGTTACCAGTAGAATTTTATTTATTAATTAGCATAAAATTACCTTCATAATTCCTATTATTAATTAGTATACATTATTATTTCGATTATCACTTATTATTTAATCAAATTATCAAATGTCATTACTTAATCAATAATCCGATTTGTACTCTAGAAATTAAGATGATCAAATTACACAATACTCTGAACCATTTAACATAGTCAAAATTCGCCGAAATTAATGGAAATTGGCCGAAATAATCAATAGTTCAGTGAAATAACTTGTAGTTTGCCGAAATGTATCTTTAATTCACCCAAATTGTAGCAAAAAGAAAAGTGCAAGTTCAAATACTAGTACTACAACAAGTTGTATAAAAGAAGAGCTTCTCTCTTCAAGAAAATGTATCTTCTTATAGTATCTTACCATAGTATCTTACTTTAGATATCTTAATTGAAACAAATCACCTTTTTACAAAATCAAATAAAAATTGAATATTTGAAAACCAAATCCTTTGATTATTACACTTGAAATTCCCTCAACACAAATTAACGTTTTGAAATTGATTAGCTATCAATTTTAGTAATCTGTTAGTAACTTCAGGCCTGGATAGAAAACGTTTCCCTTGACAATTCTATTTCTTTTATATTTCTTTTATTTTTCTTTTATTTTCTTATTACAATTATTAAAGTAGCCTACAGACAAGATTTCTGTAGAAGAGTTGACTTTCACAGCAAAGTAACTACACATTTTTAGTAAGCTTCCAGATGAGCAATTCCTGGGAAAAAATTGATGTTTACTACAATGTAACTATACAAAATAACTGGCATAGAATTGGCCATTTTATTTATAAGCCCAGCAGTTCAAATTATAGGAAATAATTTAAAGATAAATTCAGTTACTAGAGATCTAACTACTTTCTGAAAACGTAAATTTACAGCAAATCAACATTAACAACATTTAAGAAAAGAAACCAAAAACCTCCAGTAATATTTGGTGCTCTTCCACAAAAATAACACAGCAATAACAACTTCAAAGTGGCAATCACACCAGACACAACAACTCTAGAGTATTATTAGTCAATTTACACTCACTGCAAGCAAAGATTCAACATTCCAGACGGAATTAAAGTTGTCAAAAAATCAGTATACCAATACATTGAAAACCACATTAACAATTATCTTCTTGGAAATTACAACATTTTAGAAGTTAGAAGCAATCTTTACAATAATTTAATGCACTATTTACAGTTGGAAACTGAAAACTTTAACAGTGAAACACTTGCCACCTATTTTCAAAAACTTAATTTTAACATTATCAAGTATTGTAAAGAAACATATCCAGTACAGTCTAAATACTCTATTGACTTTGAATCAAAAACAAAAACAAACAACAAAAACAAACAAAAACTGAAACAACACTCAAACACCACCCCAAATACTCCAAAAACACCAAAAACAACTACCAAACACTTGTAAACACTTGAACAAGGAACCAGTGTCAAATTACCATTTTCTATTACACCATTTCTAATTTTACTAACTCGACCACAAACACCAAATTCACTACTTAACCATTTCTCTAGACCAGAAGATTATCAGTTATCTAGAAATCTTATTCAACAGCAGAAACCCATATCAACAATCACCAATCTTCTTGATTACTTACAGGAAAACGAAAATAATCATTCAAAAAACTTGGAAAGTAAAAAAACTGAATCAGAACAAAAAAGAATCACAGAAAATGAAAAAAAAATAACAACTGCTTATATTGCAAAAATTCCAGAATTCACTGGTAAAAACAATAATATCAGTTCACAAGAATGGCTTGACAAAGTTCAGAAAGCAGGAGATGCAAATGGTTGGAATGCAGCAAGAATGCTCAAAGCAATTTCATACTTTCTCCAAAGAACTGCAGAAGAATGGTTTAAAAACTTAAAAGAACCATTTGGAAACTGGCAAGCATTCAAAGATGCTTTCTTACAACAATTTACCAATAACAACACTTCTATTACTCTCCGCAATTACTTTTGCAATATCAAACAAGAAACATCTAAAACTATTATAATCTATTTTAAGAAATTTAACAAACTTCTTTAATGAATTTGACAATTGGAAACCAATGAATATTATTCCAATGCCCAGATTTTGGGTCAGCTTATAGCAGAATTAAAAGACAAATTAATCAAGAAAGTTTGCTCACATGCCCCAGAAGACTTAGCAACAGCCATTAGACATGCAAAAAACTATGAAATGACAATAGAAGAAACAAACCACACTAAACTTGTCAATCTAGCTATTGAAGAAACCAGCTCAACAGCTAAAAAGAAGATAGATCAACTCACAAAAAAAGTTGAAAACTACTTTACAAACCAACAACAACAGCAGCAACAACTACCAAGATATTAACCACCACAATAATGCAATCAAAACAATTTTGGATCACCATCTAACAACCAACTTCAAAATTGTCATTATTGTAGAATCTCAGAACACTGAAAACGAGATTACAGAAAATTGCAAAAAGACCAACAAAACAGGAGTAAACAATATTACTCTTTACCACAACAATCTTATTACCAATTCCCACTATCAATTTATTATCCACCAAGACCACAAAATCAAAACAATTACTATCAACCAGCTTCATAATTAATGTAGTAACAATATCAACAAATTTTACCAATTCAGCAATATCAAACATCATCCACTCAACAATAACAAATACCAGCCAGAAAATTGGTCTAACAAAACCAATTTACACCACAAAACCGTTTTTTAACAAACCACAACAGATTTAACTCCAATAATCAATTAGTTCCCCAAAATTCTGCT
>JAAOMT010000504.1:53284-83284 GCA_016748015.1 Geosiphon pyriformis | reverse complement strand
AAACTTGGAAAGTAAAAAAACTGAATCAGAACAAAAAAGAATCACAGAAAATGAAAAAAAAATAACAACTGCTTATATTGCAAAAATTCCAGAATTCACTGGTAAAAACAATAATATCAGTTCACAAGAATGGCTTGACAAAGTTCAGAAAGCAGGAGATGCAAATGGTTGGAATGCAGCAAGAATGCTCAAAGCAATTTCATACTTTCTCCAAAGAACTGCAGAAGAATGGTTTAAAAACTTAAAAGAACCATTTGGAAACTGGCAAGCATTCAAAGATGCTTTCTTACAACAATTTACCAATAACAACACTTCTATTACTCTCCGCAATTACTTTTGCAATATCAAACAAGAAACATCTAAAACTATTATAATCTATTTTAAGAAATTTAACAAACTTCTTTAATGAATTTGACAATTGGAAACCAATGAATATTATTCCAATGCCCAGATTTTGGGTCAGCTTATAGCAGAATTAAAAGACAAATTAATCAAGAAAGTTTGCTCACATGCCCCAGAAGACTTAGCAACAGCCATTAGACATGCAAAAAACTATGAAATGACAATAGAAGAAACAAACCACACTAAACTTGTCAATCTAGCTATTGAAGAAACCAGCTCAACAGCTAAAAAGAAGATAGATCAACTCACAAAAAAAGTTGAAAACTACTTTACAAACCAACAACAACAGCAGCAACAACTACCAAGATATTAACCACCACAATAATGCAATCAAAACAATTTTGGATCACCATCTAACAACCAACTTCAAAATTGTCATTATTGTAGAATCTCAGAACACTGAAAACGAGATTACAGAAAATTGCAAAAAGACCAACAAAACAGGAGTAAACAATATTACTCTTTACCACAACAATCTTATTACCAATTCCCACTATCAATTTATTATCCACCAAGACCACAAAATCAAAACAATTACTATCAACCAGCTTCATAATTAATGTAGTAACAATATCAACAAATTTTACCAATTCAGCAATATCAAACATCATCCACTCAACAATAACAAATACCAGCCAGAAAATTGGTCTAACAAAACCAATTTACACCACAAAACCGTTTTTTAACAAACCACAACAGATTTAACTCCAATAATCAATTAGTTCCCCAAAATTCTGCTCAACAAAGACCCACTTAGTTTCACACTCAACCCAGTTATTTAACAATGTAAGAAAAATCAGATTTTTAACAAACTGCATTTTCTGAAGGTGAAGTTGCAGTACCAAGAACAAACCCTTCTAACAATACTATCCCACCAGCCCAAATTGCCCAAAATGCCAACTTGTCAGATACATTCTCATTCGAATTTGAAGCAAATAAATCACCATTCTTGCTTAGCAATGCAGCAGTTAATAAACAAAAAGCTATTACTGCCATATATACTGAAGCTACAGTAGAAGGAAAGCCTATTTAATTAATTCTAGACAGTAGATCCGCTGGAAGTATCATTACCTATTAATTAATACAACAACTTAATCAAAATGTTGACAGACCAGCCCAAACAGTAATTGTTATAGCAAATGGTATGAAAAAAACACTAGTAAGAAAAATTGACAACTTTCCATTCATCATTGATGGAATTACTATTCCAGTCAAAGTCCTAGTCATGAATGCATCTTAATACTAAGCTCTTGTTGGAAATAATTGGCTTCTTAAAACCAATGCAAATTTAGATTGGGAAACTCAGGAACTAAAAATCTTATATTAAGGACAATATATCATAGTATCTGTTACTTATAATACTTTCAACAAATAATTAAAAAAAGCCCTAGTATTTGAATTTGAAGAGGAGAAAGAAATGCCATTCACTGAAACTTACATGGCTTTTGGATCAACATCCAATTGGGCTAAGGAAACAGAACAAAAAATTTTTGAAGAAACAAAAGAATAGAAGAAGGTTCGGTATTTCATACCAGAACCACAAAAAAAACCATTATACATTCCACTAAAATGCAAAGATTGCAAAAAGAAACTTTCATTTATGGGAGTCTGTATCTGCCCAAAAGAAGAATATGAAACTCACACCTGCTACTTCTGCAAAACATGTTATAGAAAACGATTTGGATCTCCAAAAAAAAGTGAAAAATAGGACAACACACCTTGTCTTACATATAAAAATATGCTATCAGAAAAATGCAACTGGATTGATGTTGCAATAAGAGGAGAAGTATGTGATCAAACCTGTCAATATGCTCTATCAATTTCGGAAAAAAAGAAAAAAAGAACCCTATTCAATGCAGCATACAACAGTGCTCTCAACAAACTGTACCACTATTCTCATAATGTTAAAATGATTTTTGACTTAGCAATGGCATTAATTAATAAAGCCACTCAAAAAAATGTTCACCAAATAAAAGAAGCTGAATACATTGAGTATACCATAGAATTAGCTGGATTTGATTATGAAGATAAAGTAGAAACCTACCACCAAATTGCAAGTCATACATACCTTACTAAAGAAGCTTAAATTCAACAATTAAAGCAAATAAACATTCAATTATGTGAAGAATATGTTATGTCTTGTGATAACCAATAGTTTTTAGAATGCTATGCTCTTAACATTCCTTTGCCAGATAAAAATGATAAAAATGAAATCGAATTTGAAGTATCTGAACTGGTAAAAAAACTACCAACTACTTTCATCTATCTTTTTGAAAATCAACCACCCTTACAACTTAAATATTTCGATAACCATGGCCAAGAAATCAGACCAGAAAAAGCACACAAGATTGATGCTAGATATAATCTAAGATATCCAGGAAAAAATACTTTGGTTTTCCCACCAAAGTTCTTAACAAAAATCAATCTCAAAATTGCTCTTAAAATTCCACCTGGAGCAATGGTTCAAATTGCATCCAGATTATCATTGGCAAGCAAAGGAATCAACATTAGAAAAGGAGTTATAGATATAGAATACACAGAAGACATCACTATTATGCTACAAAATGAAACTGAGAAACTATTCAAGATAGAACATGCTAAAAAAATTGCCCAAGCAATCTATCTACTTTTAATTAACATTTCGAGTTTGCAATCAGTTAACAACAGAGAACAATTGGAAAAAAGTGAATGAGAAATGCAAGATTTTAGTTCAACTGAACAATTTACAGTTCCAGTAAACATAGCTTTCAATGCACAGAATGAATCTTACCAGATTCTTCAACTTCTCCAACCAATTACCATTTTTCTTTTTGAAGAACATTACGAAATTTACACTTGCTCAAAACCCACCATTACCCAACAAATCTTTGAATCCAATGAACAAATCTGTTCAAAGCATAAAATCTCAATTCCAAATGTTTATATTCTCAAAGGAATGAAAAAATTTCGAATTACATTCTACAACCCCAATAATTATCCTATTGTCTTATTGAACAAATTAGAGATTGGAATCATACACAGTAACATATTTCAAGATGAAAACCTTCAAATTGTTTCTAATTTCATCGAAATTGTAAGATATACACTACTTTAAAATCCAAATATCATCCCTACTACTGAAAACCACCACATTTTGGAAGAAAAACTCTCTCAAATCAACATGGGTTCCTTAAAACCTTAACAACAAAGACAATTAAAACAGCTAATAGCTGAATTTGCAGATATATTTGCAAAAGACAATAATAACCTTAGAAAAACTGATATTGTTCAATACCAAATCTATACAGAAGATGCTTCACCAAAATGACAACAAGCCTATTAAGTTTCACTTGCTAGCCACCAATTTATCAGAAAAAAAGTCCAAAGAATGCTCAATAACAGATTAATTCAACCATCAAAAAATCCTTGAGTCTCACCAGTAATTTTTATTAAAAAGAAAAACGGAAAAATCAAATTTTGTGTAGATTATTGTCAGCTTAACAGTGTGACAGTTAAAGATGTCTATTCTCTTCCAAAAATTGATGACATGCTAAATACTCTAGAAAAAGCCAAGTTTTTTTTAACTTTAGACTTGGAAAGTGGATACTGACAAGTCAAAATAAACCCAAAAGATCGACCCAAAACAGCATTTACCATCAAAGAAGGAAATTATGAGTTCAATGTTATGCCTTTTGGACTCTGCAATGCATCAGCAACATTTCAATAACTTATGGATGTTGTATATAAAGGACTTTTGTGGCAATTAGTAGTTGTCTACCTTAATGATACTAATGTGTACTCACCAAGCTTTAAAGCTTATCTCATTTACCTATGAGAAGTTTTTCAATGATTATGGAAAGCAGAATTAAAGTTGAATATTAAGAAACGTCACTTTGGAAAAACAAGCTTAATTTTTCTTGGACACAATGTTAGCAAAAATGGAGTCAAACAAAATTCTGGAACAATCAATGCTATTAAAAACTTTCAAACACCCAAAAATACCACAAAATTATAAGGATTTGTAGGATTGGTCTCCTACTATTAAAAATTCATAAAAGAATTCTCAGAAATTGCCAAACCATTTAATTATCTTACCAACAAAAATGTGCCCTACCAATGGACTGAGAAACAACAAAAAGCTTTTGAAATCCTTAAGACAAAATTAACAACAGCCCCAGTTCTTGTTTACCCAGACTTCAACAAACAGTTTCAACTAGCCATTAATGTTTCACACATAGCATTTGGTGCCATTCTATCACAATTGGATGAAAATGGCCAGAAACAAGTTATAGCCTATGCTAGTAAAACACTTAAACCAACAGAACTTAAGTATGGTTCAATTGAATTAGAAATTGTCGCAGTTATTTGGACTCTTAAACATTTTCAGCAGTATCTGAGAAATGGAAAAGAATTTGATATTATAACTGACAATATTGGCCTCAAATGGCTTAATAAAAAGAAAACAGAACAAAGTGCCAAATAGTCTTAATAGAATAATTTTTTAGCAGACTACAAATATATTGTACATCACAAACCAGGAAAATTACACACTAATGTTGATAGTCTCTCAAGAATAAGACAAGATTAACACCATCAATAAATCCACTATAACTTACTATTACCAACAAAATAACAAAACAACAATAAATCTCAGAAATTACAACAACTTTAAAAACTATTTGGAGACTCTTACCATGCCAGAAAATTGGTTTCCAAGTAAAAAACATTGATTACAACACCAATTCAAACAATATTTCATATACCACAACAAAATTTATTACAAAAATTGCAGAAACCCAAACCAATTACTCAGATTAGTACAGAAAAATAAAAAAAAACAATTATATACAACATGTACACAGATTTATTTTCAGCACACTTGGGAAGAAATGAAACAATTCAAAGAACTTTTGAACATTATTTTTGGCTCCACATACAGAAAAACATTTGACAATATGTAGAATCTTGTGATAATTGTCAAAAAAGAGAAGAAACTCGCCCCACAGAACCTTTAAATTCAATCAAAGTTGGACAACTTTTTGACAGAGTTGGAATTGATTTAGTCGAACCATTACTTATTACAACCCAAGAAAATTGTTATATTGCAGTTGCAGTAGATTATTTTACCAAATGGCCTAAAGCTAAAGCCATTCAAAGAGTGGATGCAAAATCAGTAGCAAATTTCATCTATAAAGACATTATTTGTAAACATAGATGTTTAATTGAACTTCTATCTGATTAAGGAACACATTTTGTGAACAACTTGATACAAAAAATTTGTGAACAATTCAATGTTAAAAGACCTCTATTATCATCTTATAACTCTCAAACAAATGAACTTGTAGAACATTTCAACAGAACATTGTGTGAATCATTAGCCAAAGTCTCAACAAATTTTGAGCAAGAATGAAATATCTTTATTCTATCAATGTTATTAGCATACAGAACACTAAAACAAGATACTATAAAACACACACCATTTGATCTTACTTATGGAAGAACAGCAATATTACCAATTAATTTCACAGTAAAAACATACTCAGTACAACCAATCAATGAAAAAAACTTTCAAAAAACACTTCAAAGAAGAGTCTACATTGGAAGGAAAAAGACACATAGCAGCCTCTCATATTGAATACTTTCAAGCCCTACAGAAAGAAAGACATGACAACAAACTGCCACCAGTTACCAACGAATTTAAAATTGGAAATAAAGTTCTTTTACACAGAACTAAGACTGAAAAACAATGGAGTGAAAAATTTGAACATAAATGGGATGGACCATTTTATATTCACGAAATTCTAGGCAATGGATCATACAAGTTAAGACTTAATGACAAAGTATTAGCAAAAGTTGCACATGGAAATAAATTGAAACACTATCATTCCAGAAACAATTCTGAATCATTAATTCCACAAATTGGTACACATTCTCCTTTAATTAATTTTGAAGATATTCCCCGAAATTTAGAACCAATAATTATAATAGAACAACAACCAAACTTGAATACTTAATTTAATATTTTTATAATAATCTCTTTTTTTTTAAAAAAAAAAAAAAAAAAAAATACACAAACAGAAAACAAAAATAGTAAATAATTACAAGAAACACCCAAACCCAAAAACAAATAAAAACTCCACACACAAAAATTATTTTTTTTAGTCATTTTTATCATGATTATTTCCCGAAATATCTAAAAAATATCCCAAAAATTAATGTTAGCCTTGAAAACACTTCCTGACTTATCCATAACGATAAATGGAAGTCAAATTAATTACATTCAGAAAAAAACCACAGCTCCAGTAGTAAACAATTCTCAGAATTATCACCCTTATAGAAGAAAAACAAGAAGTTACTCTGGAAATTAATTACCAGAACTTTTGAAGCAAGCACTAAAAGAAAATCTTTTATTTGCCTCTATTGACATCCCACCAAATGCCACAATGCAACAAAAACTTCTACTATTCTTCAATGAACAGAACAATGAACATACTCTTATATATAGATATTTTCATATTGAAAAAACACTTTATGAACGAAAACTGGAACTTGAAGCAACCAACATCACTCCTGAGGCTATACAAAAACAAATTCACAATGAATTTAAGACAGTAGCTGGATCAACAAACACTCACTACAAACTTAGAGCAGTTTTCAGACTCTATAATTTGTTCAACACTTGCAAAAATGTCTTACAAAATCCAATACTGCATCCAATGAAGATTTAATATATTGGAAAGCTCACAGAACTGAAATTTCAGACCAAATCATTTCAATTATCTTGGACCACTATCTTAATATTACAGATAGTGCTTGGACTTCGACAGAGCTCAGTCTTGAGAAGGAGGTTATGTTACCAGTAGAATTTTAGTTATTAATTAGCATAAAATTACCCTCATAATTCCTATTATTAATTAGCATACATTATTATTTCGATTATCACTTATTATTTAATCAAATTATCAAATGTCATTACTCAATCAATAATCCGATTTGTACTCTAGAAATTAAGATGATCAAATTACACAATACCCTGAACCATTTAACATAGTCAAAATTCGCCGAAATTAATAGAAATTGGCCGAAATAATCAATAGTTCAGTGAAATAACTTGTAGTTTGCCGAAATGTATCTTTAGTTCACCCAAATTGTAGCAAAAAGAAAAGTGCAAGTTCAAATACTAGTACTACAACAAGTTGTATAAAAGAAGAGCTTCTCTCTTCAAGAAAATGTATCTTCTTATAGTATCTTACCATAGTATCTTACTTTAGATATCTTAATTGAAACAAATCACCTTTTTACAAAATCAAATAAAAATTGAATATTTGAAAACCAAATCCTTTGATTATTACACTTGAAATTCCCTCAACACAAACTAACGTTTTGAAATTGATTAGCTATCAATTTTAGTAATCTATTAGTAACTTCAGGCCTGGATAGAAAACGTTTCCCTTGACAATTCTATTTCTTTTATATTTCTTTTATTTTTCTTTTATTTTCTTATTACAATTATTAGAGTAGCCTACAGACAAGATTTCTGTAGAAGAGTTGACTTTCACAGCAAAATAACTACACATTTTTAGTGAGCTTTCAGATGAGCAATTCTTGGAAAAGAGTTGACGTTTACTACAATGTATTTACACAAAGTAACTGGCACAGAATTGGCCATTCCACTTATAAGCCCAGCAGTTCAAATTATAGGAGATAATTTGAAAATAAATTCAGTTACTGGAGGTCCAACTACTTCCTAAAAACGTGAATTCACAGCAAATCAACATTAACAACATTCAAGAAAAGAGACCAAAAACCTCTGGTAACACCAGTACAATTAACAACTTACCACTCATAACTCACGAATTTAAAAAACACTAAAAAAATTTAAGAGGTTTATTATTGTTCCCAGTTATACCAATAACCACAGCAGGTATCAAAGATTAAAAGTTTTTAGTTAATGAAACAATTCAGATAAAGGTGTTGATGTATCTCTTTTAGCTCTAAGTATTGGGTAAAGAAGGAGGGCATTCTTTACTAGAAAGAATCCCAATTTTAACCAAAGAAATTCAACCAAGCACAGGGTTTTTAACTTTTTTATAACACCAAATATGGTGTTTTCTAACCACTATGCATGCATCTATTCTGCCAAATGTCTGTTTTCACTTATGTTTATGACATAAATTGTTATATTTCTGTGTATGTACTTATTCTGCTGAATGTCTGCTTCCACTGACAGTCAATGACATAAATTGTTATACTTTTGTACATATATTTACTCTGCCAAATGTCTGCTTTCACTTATGGTCAATAATATGAATTGTTATTTAACATTTGTGCTTACCACTTTCTAGCTAAATATCTGTTTTCACTTATGATTATTGATATGCATTATGGGTTAAACTATTTTTATCTACTATTTAGTGAAATTACAGCCAAAAAAACAGACTTGACAAAATTGGCAGAAAAAGAATACCTTATTGAGCTTGACTCTAATTTGATATCAACAATTGATAAATAATTACTAACTACTAATAATTTGCAAATTTAAAATTCGAATAACCACTACCTATTAATAATTCACAACTCAATATTTAAATAACCATTATTTATCAAAAATGCCCAAATTCAATATTCAATAACCATTACCTATTAATAATTTGCAATTCAATATTTGAATATAACCACCCAACAATATTTCACAACTCAATATTTAAATAACTACTGGTTATCAAAAATGTGTGAATTCAATATTCAAATATAATTACTATCTACCAATAATTCAACTTAATATTCAAATAATTATCACCCACCCATAATTTGCATTTCAACATTTGAATTACTATGCTCATCAGTAATTCGCAATTCAACATTTGAATAACTAATAAATATGAAATAGAAATTTATAAACAATCAATCAATAAATATCTGAATTAAATTTTAGGATTAGGTGGTAAAAATTGATAATTGTTAGTCTGTTATTTATGCCTTGTAAGAATAAAAAATGGAAGAAGAATAGTTTAAAATTTTTTACAAGAGTGAAAAGTAAGAGGAGATAGTTTTAGTTTAAAATTTTTTACAAAAATAAAAAGTGGAAGAAAGTAGCCACATTTGTCAATTATCTTTTCTTTATTCATCTTGTCTATAGAAAAATTGTTCACCCATTGCCAATTTTGATAAACTCTTCTTATTTACTATTTATTGTTTAAGCCTATTGAAATTTAATTCAGAAATTTGTAATGATTGATATAAAATATTTAAGAAACCTAATGTATAATAAACTATTATAATTAATATAAGTATTTTTAAATGATAATAGTTTGGTAATAACTTCAAGAATTCTTAATATTGGCTTAAGTCTAAGCAATAATAACTTCATTTTTAAACCACTAATTAAATAT
Source organism: Geosiphon pyriformis (assembly GCA_016748015.1). Classification (NCBI taxonomy): domain Eukaryota; kingdom Fungi; phylum Glomeromycota; class Glomeromycetes; order Archaeosporales; family Geosiphonaceae; genus Geosiphon; species Geosiphon pyriformis. The sequence goes on along the minus strand of JAAOMT010000504.1, from coordinate 73,511 downwards.
CCTTGAAACTTTTTTTACACAAGTTTGGATTTAAATATTAAAATTTAGACAATATTGAGCATACTTAATATACTTTTTTACTATGTAAACCGAAAATCCTCTGTCTTATTAATTTGACTAACTATAAAAAAAAATTTAGCATTTTTGAAAAAAAATAAAGAGTTAATTTACTTGCTAAAAATTATGTTTAATCTGGTTATTCAATATATTTTTATCGTAAATATATGAAAATCTTGATTTACTATTTGGGAGTTATCAATGCTCAAGTGACTTTGATATATCTTAAGATATTATTGTCAAAACTGATCACATGCAATAATTTTAGGATTAAATAGATAAAAATTTTATTGTTATATAAAATCTAATATCTAAATCTTTAAAATTAAGTTTCATTTCAATTAATTATGAATTTTTATTTATTTATGCAAAGGTGATTTTTTTAATGCTTAAATTATTTTTAGTACTTTCTAAATTTGATAAAAGAAATATATTCAAAATTTTGAGAGGTGTAATAATTCTGAGATTAATATTATAAACTCGTGATATAGTAATTTTTCCCTAAAGGTTTTATATTTATAACAGTTTTGAAAACAATAATTTTTATTTATCATTTAGTATTTAGTATTTAAAAATTTAATTATTAGTTTATTTTAGTTTAACATATTTATTTTATTAATTTTTTAGTAGAAATTAATAAAAACAAACTTAATATATATATTTTATTTATCTTTTTTATTTCTATAATAAGCTTTTTTAATAAATAGTTAAAAGCAATCATTAGGCTCTTTTACTATTATTTAAATACTAAATTCTATTATATTTAAAAAACAATTATTAGTTTAAAATTGCTTTATGCTTTTATTATTTAATCATTTTTGGTTGCAAAAGCTGGTTTCATTTAAAATTGTCTAAAGTAGCTTGTAAATTTATTTCAATAATAGAAATATAAAAGAATATTAAAGTAAAAGCATTTATAAGTTTTTCAAATAAGCTTTGTATTAGAAAACAGGCAAAATTCATGTTTCAAATATTTTATTCCATCTTGGCACTAAGTTTTGCGTCAAAATTATTCAATATTCAGTTTTGAATTATTTTTCAGAAATAGTAATTTATAGATTAAATATCAGTTTACAAATGATTTTGAATTTTTTATTATATTTACATATTATAAACAGTTATGAAATGACCAAAATAAAGACTCAAAGAAAACATGATAGCTGTGTTTTTATCTCTATAAGCATCTGTATTACAACTCTTCAAGTAAATTTTTTTTCAATATTCAATCCAACTTCTCAGATAAAAATAATTTTCAAATCCTACTGGTGATTCTAGCTTATATTTTTCTGTTGTCAAAGATTCTGAACATTCATATACATTTGGTCATGGTTCACTTCAACAACCTGAACAATCACATGGCACTCTATTGTCTGGACATGATGTAAAAACTTATTGCCAAAATAAAATTTGGATATTTTGGAACAAAGTTATTGTAGTTTGTCATGCAAAATATTTTTTCTGGGAGTTTTGTGTTGACATAGTAAGAAAACATCAAATTTCCAATTTGTGGTTGCTTTTATGTATAAACTTCAATATCTAGCCTCCATTGTTTGATCCATCTAAATCGAGATTGAAAATATAATTCAGCAAAAATTGCATATATCTTATAAAAAATTCTAATGAGTTTTTTCAGAAAACTCAAACGTTCCATTATGTAAAATGTTAATATTAATTCCATTACTTCCACCAAACTCCATGCCTAGTAAATACAAGCCTCTTATATTTTCAATGTTTAGGAATCTTATCAACCCTTTTTTCTGATTCCGAATGCCCAGTAGAGAACTCTCAATAAAATTCATCATCAATCATTGAACCTTTAATCTTTTCATTATATAGAATTTGTAATCTTTTATTTTGAGCAAACTCAATTGTTAAAAATCTTTCTTTAAAGGAAACTTGAAATTCTTTGTCTAGTCTAATCTTTTCGATTTTCACTGATATTCAAAAATTGTTTCAATTTTAAAGAAGATTTTCCTTAATTTAAGTTTAATAGGATGCTTTAAGAACCTACTATATATGTTTGGAGATTAATTTGTAATTTTCTTCTAAGCAAGAAGCTCTTTGTGAAACATAAGCATATAATTCAAATTTTTATTATAAGGATCAGTTTTGAATAACCATATTTTGTTATGAATGAACAATATTTGTTAGTAATAATGAGAAATATCATTGTTCATTGTCATAAATTTAAAATCCCTAAAAAATTAATAAACATCCAGACCTATTTTGGAATAAAAATTTTTTCTTTCTAATCACTCTTCAAATGTTCTGTGCTTTCACTTTTAGCATAACAATCTATGTTTTAAATTATTAAATTTTTACTCTTATATTAGCTGTAATGAAATTAAAGATTAATAATAACATTTTTTGTCATAGCATATTTCTATCCAGTTTTTTGTTTTGAAAGTAGAGTAATTATTAAATTTACATAACTTTTTTGATGTTTTTGTCTGGTTGTAAATAAAATAAAGGTAAGTTTTGTATCATATTTGTATTAATTTAAATTATTGATTTTCTTTTTATTTGTTGATTTTTTTTGTTCTATGACAATTTATTCCGTACTTTATCTTACAATCATTTGTGATGGCAAATCGTAAAATTTGTATTTTACTTTCTATTGTAAAATTTTGCATTATATTCTAAAATAGTCTAAATTCTAACTTGCTTTAGAACATATATTTCTAACTGGGCAAATAAAAATTTGATCCCATTGAAATTTACAAGATCAAGAAAAATAGTTAAAAACATAAATTTATTGCAACTCTGCTTTATCCTCAAAAAAGTAACCCTTAATTCGAAATTAAACACAAAAATTCAGTATATTTCCGATTTATTTTCTTTTAACTAAAATAAAGTCTCATATAAAAATATCTAATTGCAACACAAACTAAATAATCTGTGATTAGAAAAAGAGCAAAGCCTTAAAAAATACAGATAAAATATAGTAACAAAATATTATTATAATATTTTAAACTCATGGCTTAATTCTAAAAGAAATTAGTACTTAAAAATATATAAATATTTCAATTCTTTTTAGTGAAAATGTACTATAATATCTAAAAAATACTTTGTCTTACCCAACAACTTTTCACACTTTTTGTTTTCTTAACAAACATGGTCTTGGTTTTTTTACCCATTTTTTTGATTCTAATTTCCATAGTAAGTAGAGAATTCGCAAAAAAAAACTTGTGCTATTTGGTTCCTAAATTTTAGATCGTGCAAAAGGATTAAAAATTTCTAAACTTTTAAATGGTTTCAATTAATAGCATTTAAGAAAGAGAAGTTAACAATATTCCTCAAGATATGGATGGTTCTCAAACTGGTAATAATTTGTCTGTAAAGATTCTTCACTTCTACTTCAACCTCAATCTTCAACTCAAAACAATGGAAATTCTATTATAAAAATTAATAGTTTACATTTAATTTCTAATAGCATTACATGTGTAAATGATTATAGTGCAAATTTACGCTAAAGAAACGGTATTTAAATTATTTAAATAAAACTTATATCTTTTATCACAATTAAAAACATTTCTTATAGTATATTTTCTAATAATTTTTGTAATTAAGTGTGCTTTTTATATAATGTTAACTCATTTTCATTTATTGCTAAATATAATGTTGTCTTTGACAATTAACAACTTAATTATCAGAACCATTAAGTTTTTTAAATTATAAAAGAATAGCCAAGATTGGTTGCAACTCTTCAAAATATGGCTTTAATACGAAAATCAAAAATATATTTTTTTATTGTAAAAAAATACAGTATAGCCTATATATATATATATACATTCAAAAAATAATTTATAAACAAAAGATTTTTGTAAAAAGTTTAAAGGTGTTATATTTTATAAATTATACACAAATATTTTTTACAGTAGAAATTAGTAACTACTTATTCAAATGAGTTAATGTCAATATTATATGTAATTGAAAATTTGTTTAATATAAAGTAAATAATATTTTATTTTTACATGTGTATTTCTTGAATTTATGTATTAAAACACTAAGCTTTGCTTATTTTGGTATATTAACTATACTAGTGCTGGTACAAATATAAAACTCCTTAAAAAAAAATTTTTAACATATTATTTAATAAAGCTTTAAAAAACTCTTTTTAATAATAAATAATTCATATTTTATCTCTTATCCTTTATCTTTTATCCAAATTATGGAAAAAAAAAATTAATAAAAAACATCTATGTACTTATAATCACAATCTGTGTGAATTTTGTCAAAAGAATACTCAATAAATATAATGCAATATTTTTTGAAAAACTTTTCAAGTAGTTGATAAAATTAATAAGTAATAATTATTAAAATATTTTTATAAAGTATATATTTATATAAACTTAATATATAATAAAACTTTAACCATATTAATTATAGTATTTACTACATTAAAAGTTGCAATTTAATACAAAACCAAATTAAAATGAAATAAAGTCGGAAAAGATAAATATTTTGGAGTTTTTTTTATAAGTATAGAGCTATTAATGTTAATACAATAATAGCAATTACAATTAGAGAAAATTATACTTTTAAAATATTTTATTTGAAACCATTTAAAATTAATATCATTTTAAAAATAGTTTCTAAAATTCCAAAATTTTGGATAAAATTTTTCTTTAAGTTTAAACTAAATTTTTTTGGCTAGTTAACTTCTATTACATGTAATTGGTTCAAAATTATCTTGAATATATTGTTATAGTTAAAAACCATAGCTTTATTAATTATCACATATATTAGCCAATAATATCATATAATTAGTTTATTCTTAGATAGTAATTATTAACCACTTTAAATAGCTATTTAAGTGATAAGTTTTTTAATTATAGAAAAGCATGTTGAAATTAAAGTAATAAAATAACAACTACTATTTAATACTTCTTCTATATTGCTTATTTTTTATTCTAATTTTTTATCTTTAAGTATCTAAACATCTGTAAATAAAGAATTATTTGTTAGCATTTATATATTTTATCTTTTATCCTTTTTGATTTGTATTGTTAATTAGTTTGAGAAACAATTGCTTGCTTTTGTGATTTATTAAATAAAAATAATAATTAAATGCACAATAATATCTGTTATTAATTCTAAGAATTGCCAAGTAAGACATAAAATAATAACATCAGTATTATCTTAATGACAATTACAAACTATTTTTCTATCTTTGATTTCTCAGAAAAAATTAAGCAACTATAAACTAATCACATATATTAGATCCTTTACAAATTCAATTTATTTCTTTGATTGAATTTTTCTTTTGATTATTTCCATCACTTTTAATAGTCTTTGTCTTTATTATTTGTTAGCTTATTACTCCAACTCGTAACAATATTATCAAAATAAATATACATTTTTAAAAATATTCAATCTATTAATGTGAGAATATTGATTGTTTAAATAATCAAATAACATTATAAAAAAGATTTTATATCTTTTTATTTACTTTTTTGAATATTTAACTTTTTTAATAATATTTTTAATCGATTGAATAGAAAATTAACTTTTAATTGATTAGAAAAATAACAATCCAATTTTTTATTTCAGATTAGGTTTAATTATTGTGCTTTTAAATACCTAACAATAAAAAACTTTTTACTTCAGAAATTATTTGATTACAAAATCATCACTTAGAAATATAAAATTTATTAAACTACTCAAGATTATTTTAAATAGGTCAAAATTTAAGTATTATAAAAAATAGAAATCAATCTGAAATAAATTTTTAAAATTAAAGAGAGAGAATTTTGGTAGCTAGTTGAATTACAAATCTTTTTTTAACATTTAATAAGATATTATTTTAGATTTATTAAGCTAGCTTGTTCGCTTATGTTAATAAATTAAGGGCTTCTGTTTTATCATATCTCTAAAAGTTAAAAATTTAGGAAGATTTAATGGTAATAAGAATGGTATGATTGATTTTGTTAGAAAAAATAATATTCCATTTTTTTATTAATTAAAAAATAATAATAATAATAGTGATAGATTTTCTTTAGCTAAAAATAAGATAATTCCTTTAATACTTTAAACATTATTTCTACAATTCATGAAAATAAAGATTGAGATTTAGAGAAAACAGAAATAATAAGATTTTATTTATAAAATCATTAAAACTGAGGCAAAGTATCTCTGCAAAGAATACTTATGTAGAGCTAAATAATAGAACCATTAAAGTGGATGTTTTTGAAAGCATATTTAATCAAAAATATAAAAATTATTTTATTGTCATCAATTATAATTTTGTGAAAGATCCACAATATAATGAAGTCATTAAGGAAATTCGTAGAAATTTAAAACAGGTAGGTTTTTCATTTATTCAATTAGAAAAATGCTAAAGTAATAAGTAGTTTTAGTTTTAGCAAGTTAGTAATTCAAAACATAAAAGTTAAATCGCTAAAAATATTTTGCAAAACATAATTTTTAATATTATAAGTTTGGTTTTAAATCTTATTAAAGAACAATGTAGAAAAACAAATGTCCAAATATTTGAATAATTCATATAATTTATGAAAAAAGAGTAACAAAGTATCTTAATGAAAAGATAATGCAAATTTGTGATTAAAATTAATCCAAAGAAAATATCTTAATAAAAATATTCAAATAAAAACTTTAATTTTCATATAATTTATGTTTACGCTATTAAAATGTAAATTAATTGTTTATGTATTATTGTTTTTGTACTTATTAATAATGCTAAAGTAAAATTCTTAACTTTATAGATGTTGATTAAAATTGGAATAACAATTTTTAAATAAAGAATATATTTTTATCAACAGATTTAATATTCCCAATTTTTTGGTTAAAATAGTCGTGTATGAAAAATTGTTTCAATTTAATTTTGGGTTTAGTCTTAATTTTTTATGATCCACAAAACAAATAAAAGACTTCAAATAATTTTTTATTCATAAAATGCTTTTAAAATAGATATTATATGTTTTTAATTATAGAATCATTTATTAAACAAACAGTTTAAGATGTTAGAATATGTTTACCATATAAAGAATTTAAAAATTTTAAAGCTGAATCTGGATTTAAGATGACAATTCAGAATGTTTTTATCGGATTTTCTTAGCACAAGTTTTTATGATCAACATCCTATATAAGAGTGACTTGCAAATATTATTGCACTATTTGATTTTAAACAAATAAATCAATTCAAAAAGCATCTTCTTGGTTTTAAGAATATTATTGCTTTCATTATAGTTTATAGTCTGGAAAAAACATGAAAATTGCAAAAGCTCATAAACGAATAATATTTTGGAAAAAAAGTCAAGCCAAAAACATGTGATTAAACAGAACATTGCTTCAGAAAATTTTTTATCTTAGTATTTTTAAATCTTTTAAGTTTAAACTTAAAATAAAAATATTAATGATTCATTTTATTTACAAAACTTTTAATTACTTTTCTTGCCTAAATTTGGTAGACTTTAAATTTTAAGATTATTTTCAACACTCTAAAAATTCTAAAAAAAGAGCATAATTTAAGTTTACAAAGTTTTTTACTAAATATATCGTTACCTATTTGTTTAAAAAAACTTCATGTCATCTATAAGCCTTCTTTCTTTTGAAACTTCCTAAAATTAACTTATTTTAATGATTAATTTTTTTTCAATATTGATATACTTTCTTATTGGATTAAATACAAAACTTTTCAGATCAAAATATAATATGATATGATATACTTTTTATAAATTATCAAAAGTGTTTTTTTTTCAAATTATAAGTTTATATATCTAAGAAATAATAATTTAAGCTAACCAAACAATTTTTTTTCAATAAATATTTGATAAAAAACTTTTACAATTAAAGAAATTTGTTTACCAAATTTGACTTTGAAAAAGTAGTTGCAAGCAAAATTGTTTATTTAGAAATAGATTTGTGAAAAAGATAGTTATTAGAAAACCAAATGTTTTTACATTACATTAACTGCATTTTCTGCCTAGAAAGCATTTTGTACACCAATTTTTAAAACCCATTGATTATATGTTTTATGTGGTTTTAGAAATGTTAAAGTTTAAAACAATAAATATTATTTTAATTGAGATTCTGAAAAGAGAAAAAATTCAATAATTCTAAAAAGTTGAAAAAGAAATAATTTTGGATACTATAATTGCCTTGGTGCTTGACAATAAATTTGATTACATAATAGTCAGTTTAAAAAAAATTTTGGGATGTTGTATCTAAAATAGAAATTTGTTTCTAAACTATTTTATTGTTATTTAGAAAAACTTACAGGAAAAAATTAGCATCATTTAATAGAACAAAAAAGCCAAGAAAAATATTTTTTATAAAAGTTTTGCAGAGAGTCTTTATGTGATTATATGATTCCAAATGTTATTTGTTAAAGAATTTTCACTAAATAAGTTCTAACAGAGGCAAATATTTTATCGTTTGGAATTAATATTCACAAATTAAAATAAAGATAATGCAGCTGCTATGTTCAAGTTTCAAAAAGGTTAATTATGTTTTTCATGTCATCGCTGGTTTCAATCTAAATGAAAGCCAAAAGCTCCATTCTTTGGGAACTCGAATATTATGGGAAAATTAATATTTACACTCTAATTGATAATTGCCATTGAAAATCAGGTTGAAATTTTTTCTAAATAAATGATGCTATGCAATCTGATCCCTATAAAAGAAATGGAACATTTCGGGATATTACACGAAAGTAAAAATAGACCTCTTTCACATACCGAATGTAGATAATTAAAGGTAAGATATGAATTTTTAATTTTATCTATGTTCTTTGTTCCAGGGCGATTCATCCGCGCTTTATCTCACGATTATTATTTATAATAAATAACTAAAATTGGACTACAACATATTCCAGCGGTTAAGAAATTCTTTTTACCAGCAAAAGCAGTGCACCACCTGCGATGCAACATGACAGAAACACAGCTTAAATGCCTCCAAAGTTTTAACATTTATTGCCGATTTTTTTAATTTTAATAATTAATTCTATTTACTTTAGTCTGATACAATAAATTTTTATAATACCCCACATTAAAGAAAGATTACATGTTGTTGAGATACTTATAAGCTTTACAGTGATACCAGATATACGTGTTACCAGGAATTGTAAAATAAGTTTATATTTATTATAATAGTTTTTTATATTGTATTACAGAATTAGAGTTATAAATCATAACAAAAAATAAATATTTCTTTGAATAAATTTTTGGTTAAGCTTTTGCCCACATTTGGGTTTTGTATATAAACATTGAGTGAGCGAAATAATATGTGTAATAATCCAATATTATTGTGTATATATCTCAACTTCTCGCCAATGTGCAAAGCATATTTGTCTTGGCAAGCAAAAAAAGGCCACATTTTTTCCGATCAAGATCTTTATGATCACAATGTCAATTGTTTTTTTCAACATAATTTAAAGTTTTACCTCATGAGTTGAAGGAAAAAATGTGATAATATTTGTTAATTATCAACCTATTACACTTGGCTAGCTCAATTTCATGGGATTTTTGTAAACTATCAAAATCAGTCTTTCTTTACAAATTACAAATCAAATTTTCAATTAAGAACATCCGATTGACGATGCATTCAACGTAAAGAAGCTTTATTTTGGATTAGCTTGATCAAATTGATCAATTACGAAGCAGACTTGATCCTGAATTTAACCAAGAAATATCAGCCTCTTTTGGGTGAGGCCGAAAATGAAGTGTTTTAAACCGCAAACTGGAATCGAATCGATAATGATTTAATTATCATAAAACAATATACTCCCATTATTTGAGTTATATGGTAACGATAAGATTGAATTTCTTTGACTTTATGTTTTGTGACAAAATCAAGAATCTTAAATTTACACTACTTATAAAATAGTCACATAATAAAAATTTATAAAAAAGTTTGGAAAACCAAAGAATTACTGAAGGTCGTTAAAAATCTGTTACGGCTACCTTTCAATATTATACTCATGTTGATTGGTAGTTTTTGAAATTAAATACTATATTATTGTAAATAACCTTATAAATTTTCAACTTCATACATTTGTTAATTGCTAAAATAAAATGAGATAACTCAAATTATCGTTTTTGGTTGAATCAAGGTTAACTCTTTCAAGTATATCATCAATATTCATTTTCAAATCTGTGAAAAAAAGGTACACTCTATGTGATCTATTGTACATTGATATGCTATCTGGTTTAGGTGTTTATCGAAAAAAAAAATTCGATTTTGTGAGAGATGAAGGATGGATTTTACCATTAAATTTTATAAAATGCAACTCATTTAGAAACAAAACTTTGTTTTTTAAAAAAGTTATTTGCACATAAAAAAATTTTTAGGCTTGAATTTAATTTAGAAATTAAACAGAATGTATAAATTTTTATTATGCATGAATAGAGATAATATTTTTTAAAAATCTATCTTCCTGAATCTTTCTTCCCGAAATAAGAATTTATTATTATTATTATTATTACTATTTTGATAACGAAAATCAGATTATCAGAGATTAGGGAAATTCCAAAAATACATGTACATGCATTATGATTCACTTGAAATCAATTTAATTATTGATTTTAAAGATTACCAAGTTCCAAGTGTTTATATCCCATATCAATTTTACATTATTTGAAAATATAAATGAATGAAGATTAATGTCAAACACTCATAAATAGAGATAAATTCAAATTGTAGATAAAATACTTATCAAAGATAATAACTAGTCATGGTTTCTTTTATCGCCTTCTTTCAAGACACATTTTTTATTTAAAAATTTATAATCATAATTTCAAATATATTGCACAAATAACAAAAAAGTAAAAACTTTTTTGGAATTACGTTAACTTTTAAGATTTAAATTAATGTAATAAACCAAAATATTTTTAGCTTTATACTGATACATTTAAAAATAAAGTATTAATATGATGAAAATTAAATATAAATAGTAAATTTGAATAATGGAAAAAACTTTTTGAAAAAAATAAATGTAATAATCAAAAAATTAAAATTAATTTTATTATTATAATATTTAATATTATTAAATGGTTTATAATTTTTTGTTTTTTAAACATTAAATTCAACTCAAATATGTATACACTATTTTTTTTATGTTTTGTACATTAAATAAATGTTTGTTTAAATGGATTTAGAATTAACATCCAATTATCTTGACAATACAAGATGGAATAAGATGAGGTAATCTTAGATCTAATCCCATTTAAAATATCCATTATATAAAGGTGATAATATTCATATAGTTTAAAAATTAAAAAATATCTTTCATTCATCAAAGTATAATTCATTACAAATAGTAAATAGGTTCAAGTAGCTATAGTAATAATTTTAGTGACTTTATTTAATATTTCTATTATATATCTATTTTGTTTATTCTCAAACTTTTCTTTGCATATGTCAATAGCTGGGCTAATATACATAAGTATGTCGCAAACGCCACTATTTGGTATGCTTTGTGTTCCATTAGTGTAGAAAATATATTTTAAACCAATAAGTTTAAATAAATGATTATCCACAGAAACTAAGGAACAGCCATAAAATGAAAGTCCATAAAAAAGTTTGGAAAGTTAAGAATTAGATAGAGCTCATCAAAATCTGTTACTCTTACTTTTCAAAGTAATGTTTGATGGTAGAGTTCTTAAAATTTGAATTCCAATATAAATTTTTGCAATTTAAATGTGTATTAATATACCTTATAAAATATTTGATTTTATTTATTCATTTATTATCCTCATAACATGTATTGACTATTATTACTAATGTAAAATGAGATCAAAATTTATTTTTAATTTCATAAAAAAAAATATATTTATATTAAAATTTCAAATAGGCAGGTATTTTTTAAGAAAATTTGATAATAGACTTGGAAATTGTTTTATTGAATAAAAATAAACCCTAGTTATTTTGAAAAAACATGGTTTAATGTTTTTATAGCTTCACAAACTTTGAAGAAATCAATATGTTTTGTTCTTATTCATTTAAAATTTTACTTCGTATCAACTGGGTTTTTGATAAGTCCTTAATTCTTCTGTCTTTTCTTATTTTAATTTTAGTTTATTTATCATTCCAGGTTTAATTGGGAAGAATAAATTTATTCCTAAACTTATTAAATAAAAATTTATTCATTTAAAATACTTTGATTTAAAACATCTAAAATCTTTCATATAAAGACAGAAGAAATAGCGGAATTTATTGTTTTGAAATAAATTCTAATAAAAAGAATGTATAATGTTGTGGTATTCTTAACTATAATAAATGTGTCAAACTTCAAGTTTTTACAAGGTTATAATTTTTGAATCAAGCTGTTCTCAGATTTTATCAATATTTTAGAACTTTGAGCTAAACTTTTTTTATTTTATAAGTAATGCTGAATATATTTAATTTTATAGATTTTAAATTGACTATATTTCAAAAATACATGATCACAAGATAAATTATGTAAAAGGATTAACTTTTATAATTAGGTTTTATATGAAATATTCAAATATCAACCTATATATACATAATATCTAAAAAAAATCCTTGAAAAGCTTATATAAAGAATTTGCCAAGTGGCTTGAAATTTCGGGGTTTGTTTTCTACCAATATGTTGATTGGTAACTCAAAATAGCAATGACAAGCAGCCTTTTCACGCCTTTTGCAGTCATTTGATCTCTATCTGTATATTACAGAATGACGTAAGCGTCTATTTTCAGAACTTTCTAGCGTTTCAAGGCCTAGCCTTTTCGGGAATAGATTATAGTTTGAAATCCTTATTTATTAGCAAGAAAAATCCTTCTTTCCCCATACAGAAATATTCGAGTTTGATAATAAAATATTTTTTTTGCTTGAGAATCATGTCTTCAAATTCATCAATTCAAAATAAAACAGCCCCTCTCGACTGGTTTGAAGAAGCATTGATTGTCTTCAAAGAAAGTTTGGCCCTTTTTCCAGCTCACCAATCTTCAAAAGTTGTTGACTTGGTGGAAAAATATCTGGTGCTCAACCAGAAAAAACTTGAAGACTTATTCAACTGTTTGGAATACAAAAGTTCAAAGCGTTCGATAGACCATATTTTAATCGGCTTTTGTTTACAACATGGATTTGGAACTGTTACTAATGTAAAAAAAGCATTTTTAGAATTTGAGAAAGCAGCGGAAGCAAAAGACTCTTTTGGACAATTCTTCTTAGGATTTTGTTATAATAATGGAATTGGTACTTCACGAGATCGAGAAAAAGCGTTTAAACTCTATTCAGAAGCGGCAGAGGAGGGTAATACAAATGCACAAGCTGATCTTGCAAATTGTTATCGATATGGGTGGGGAACAACGAAAAATAACGAAAAAGCATTTGAATTTTATTCAAAAGCAGCAGAGGCGGGTAATACATCTGCACAATTCCATCTTGCACTTTGTTATCGAAATGGACGGGGAGCGACAAAAAATGACGAAAAAGCATTTAAACTTTATTTAAAAGCAGCAGAAGTAGGACGTGAACGTGCACAAGTGGAACTTGCACGTTGTTATCAATATGGATGGGGAACAACAGAAAATCTGGCAAAAGCATTAAAATTTTATTCAAAAGTAGCAAAGGGAGGAAATCGAATTGCATGTTATCATCTTCGACGTTGTTTTTTAGTGGATAGAGAACAACGATAAATTGAGAAATCTAAGTCCACCAAATAAACTTATAACAATTTATCGAAATGGATGGGGAAATAAGAGATTTTGAACTTTATTCAGAAACAGCAGAACTGGAAAATAAAAATGACTAATACAACTTTACTTGGTGCTCTAAAAACGGGATGGGAACAACAAAAAACCTAATAAAAGCATTTGAACTTTACATAAAGCATAGGCAAATAAATCAACTTAGTAAAATAATTTTCCTGGATGACCTGGAGAGTTACAATTTACAAGTCCTAAATTGAGTTTTAATATGTCCCAAAGGAGAATTTTTAGAATTTGAAGCAGATCTTCTATTTGTCTATTTTGTAATACTGATAAGAGTGATAATATCTTTGAAGCAGGGTTGCCGAAATATGTAGAATGCTATAGTACATTAAAAGATCCACTTTAGTGTAAGCATTGTGAATATTCAACATTTTTAAAGAGTTGGGGAACATAAACTAATGAAAATAATAATATTAATCATTATATCGCTGACTAAATTGAATTTTTAGATAAGTTAGAAGAGGGGTGATTTGGTAATATTCAAAAAGGTATTTTGGAGAGAGGACAATTCTATTTTAGAATGAAAAAAATCAAAAACATGAATAATATGGCATCATGAAAATTGCTTTTTAAATGTTCTAAAGACAAAAAATATTTTCTGCTTAGTAGTAGATTACTTTATAATTTATAATGGTACTAATATATATTTTTTAGAAACTTTTATTCATATTTTTATTTACTTATGGCAAAATTGTTATTATTTGAAAATCTGTTATCTTTTTTATTAAATATATTATTTCAAAATTAGCAATTTAAATGCTCATTCAAAGACTAAAACTACAATTGAGTTGAATGTATATTTAAGTAAAATCTTTTTTTTACCACAAAAAACTAAAAATTGTTCCTCAAAAATCCAAATTCTCATGTAATTTGTTATTATTTAAATCCGTTTTGAAATATTAAAAGCAAGTTTTCAAAAGATTCTATTTAAAATGCCTTTTTGTAGATTTCTTTTACTTGAACCAATGTAAAGGAATTCAAAAGTTAAAAATTTTAATATCTTCAACATAATCAAGTAATAATTTAAGCAGTTGTGAATTTGGTTATAGTCGACAATATCTTGGAAATATCTTTTCAAAAACTAAATAGATCACTCTTTATTTATTAAACAAAGAGTCTGCTTGTTGAGATTTTTTTTAACAATGTTAGGTATCGGAAAAATTGGCAGGCTAATAAGTAAGTTAAAAATGATTTCAAATATAAAATTCTTTTGTTTTTTTATAAGATAATAATAATAATTGTATTTATTAGTTTGAGACTAATCCTAAAAAAAAAGAAATGATAATTATAAATGTGTATGACCATGTCATCATAATTTATATATTGCTTTTCATCACTGTTAACTTGATTTTAATATTCACTATAATTTGGTTAATTATTGTGTATACTGCAGGTTTCTATTTTACAAATCTATTACCTGAATTAAAATTAAGTTATAAACTTATAACCAAACCTTTACGAAATATCAAATTTAACCTTTTTTGGAGATGTATCAAAATTATAATTGCAAATTCAAAATAGTCATTAAAGATTACATTGATTATCAATTTACTTAATATGGACTAAATAAATTTTGTGCGTGTTCAAGATTTCCTTTAGTTAAAAGATTTGATTTCACATAAACCAATGTTAACACTAGAATTATGGAATTTTACTGGACATTCAGATTTTTCCAGAGTTTTAGTGTTTTCAGTAAAAACTCTCTCTAGAAGAATTATTTTACTGAAATCAATATATTATTAACCAAATGAAAATGTATGCATAATAAATAATTTTAACTGATAAAAATGTATACATTAATCACTAATAAATATAAAACTAATTATTATTATTATTATTTATAAAATTTGGTATTTGAAACAATAAACAAAATTTACTACTTTAATTTCTATTTTGTTCTATTATCTATTGTCAGATATTTGTAATTACTTAACAAATTATCTTCTATATTATTTATTATTATTACCTTCTGTCTTTTTATCTATTAACATTTGTTTTTAGTTATGTAGTTGATTTTTTCAATCATTAGGCATTATTATATTTAATAGTTCAATGTCTTACAATTCATCTTGTTTATTATCCAAAGTTATACTTGCTTTATTTGGTTTATTAGTAGATTCATCCATAAATTTATTAGTAATATCATTAATAGATAACGTATTGAATTGGTTGAACAAAGTATTATAGATAGAAATTTGTTTTTTTTCGTTGAGATAAATTAATAAACGCACGAATTTAGCTTATAGCCAATACTTTTTCATTTTAAATTTAAAAAATAATGAGTTAATTTATTTTTAATATAATAAAAAATGAATAAAAAAACCTACTTGGAAATAATTTCATTGATTAGTATAAAAAAATTTCATTAAACTCCATAATCGTTACAAAAATGCGATATTAACACAAATATTAAATAAACATATAGCGAAAAAATCTAATTCTCAAAACTCTAATATGTCTTTTCCAAATTGTTTTTATGTTGTAAAATTAAAGAGATAATTTTGGTTTCTATATTCTTTTAATTCAAGTAAAATGCAAATTGGCTGGCATCTAAATCAAACCTTATAATAATAGATAATAAATTGAGCAAAATATGTAAATTTTAAATTTTAAGCAGTGGTTTTAAATCATATGTCACGAATATTTGGATTTAAAAGAAAAGCTAACAATAATAATAGTTGCTTCTATTGCCTTTATCTTTGTTCTAATTACTAATTATATATTACACCAAATCTTAATCTAAATATTCTTTTTACATTTTCAAAATTCTACCAAAAGCTTTAATAAAAATAAATAAGCAGTATCTAATTGTAATTTTTTAAAAGTTTCACAATAAAAAAAGCAAAGAATGTGATCATGTTATTAATTGCCAAAAATTATTATTAAGAAAAATAGATATAATATTTTATAACAATAAAGTTTATCAAGACTAATTGAAAGTTGATTTGGTTTTTTATTATTAAAATTGCAAATTGTAAGATTTAAAAGTAATTTGTAAATAATAGCTAAATTCTTAAAAAATATATTATATTAAAATAAATCTTTAATTAATTTAAATACTTATCTTTAAAGCCTAATAAGATTTTATTAAACTTTTAAAACAATAACAAAAGGAATCTCAATAAGTATTTACTTAAACAAATCAGAATAATATAATTTGAATATAATTATTTTTTTATATCTCGAAGTCTTTCAATAAAATATGAATAAACTGCATTATTAAAATAACCAACTATTTTTATTGCTTGTTTTAATGTAGTTTTGAATTATTTGGACTTTTTAAATATATTTTCTATGACAAAATTACTTTAATAAAAGAAAAACAAAATTTGAATATTGCAATCATAATTTGTGTTTATTTAAAATAATAATTAGAATATAAATTTTTATAAAAAAATCATACATTGCAGTGGCATATGCTGATCAGAAAAAATTGCTAATTATGGTTTCAATTTTGGGAATAACTTCAATCATTAATTCTCATTCTGAAATTATATCAATTGTTTCCCAAATTTGTACTTCACCCATTGATAAAATAAATAAAGAGCCAAAAATATGTTGTTTTAAAACATTTTTAATTTTTGTTCACATAGCATAATTAAATTGGCTTTTTCAGCATTTAAAATACGATT
This sequence comes from Geosiphon pyriformis, assembly GCA_016748015.1. Lineage (NCBI taxonomy): Eukaryota > Fungi > Glomeromycota > Glomeromycetes > Archaeosporales > Geosiphonaceae > Geosiphon > Geosiphon pyriformis. The sequence goes on along the minus strand of JAAOMT010000504.1, from coordinate 56,128 downwards.
GAATAGACCACGTTGACCAGGAAGAATTAAAGTTGGATTTGAAAACTTAAAAAACTCCCGAGTTGCTGACTTTGCCATTTAATATTGTTATCCAAAGCAATAATTGTTCAAATTTCGATTTTTCTTTTATTGTAATATTTTTAACAACAAAATTAATTATTGAATTGATAGTTTTTTTTGAACTTTAGGGTAATGTGAAGAAGAAACATTGGAAATTATGTTACTTATATAAGCATCATCATCTATTAAAAAAAAATTAATTGTTTATGTATATAATACAACTTTTAAAAACTGTTTTTACCTGATATGCTAGTGTTTCGCCGTTTTCTTGAGCTTTGAGAAGCATTCACTTCATTATTTGTCTTGTTACAATAAGTGTCTACAACTTCTTGAGAGCTTGGCACAAAAATATGTGCATCTTTTTAAATGGTTCGGATAGTATTTTTTTTTTAGTGAGTAGGTTTTTTAAAGCTTCTTCTCAACCAAGAGCTTCGTCACAAGCATAAGTATTGTGTTTGTTTGTAGCTTGTTATACAAAGTACAATAATATTATTTATAAACCTATTTTTTTCAGTAGAGCCATTTTACGCATATGTGCAATCACACGTTTATTATATTATACTAGATCTTACAATAAACAAAAAATTCCAATTGGAAGGGTCCACTCACTGGAACATCGTTAACATAAAAATATTCACAATTTGGATTTTGGTTTATAATCAATTTTTGCACGTTCTCTCAACATACGCCTCAAAATCTTCCCTGCTGCACTCTTGGGAATTGTGTCAACAAAGATAATTCCCCCACGTAATTTTTTGTATGGTGCTACCTGATCATCGAGAAAACGAATGATTTTCTGTTTCAACTCTTCGGTTTGTGCCACGCCTTGAGGTGTTACGATGTAGGCAAGAGGAATCTCGGTGGATTCTTCCTCGGACCAAATTCCGATTACTGCAGCATCGGCAACGTAATTTGGATGAGTTAAAAGTATTCCTTCGATTTCAGCTGGGGCAACCTAATAATCGACCAAAAATAAGAAGAATGTTATATAAAAGACTAGGTTTAGAAAATATGGTCGGAAAAATTGTGAAACCCCTTAACCTGATAACCTTTATACTTTATGAGTTCCTTCAGGCGATCTACAATGTAAAAAAAACCTATTGGATTGAAGATTAAACAGCAAAGATTTAGTTTTTTAATCTTTCACTGAGAAGGTAAATTCATTTCGAGCCAAAAATTTTGGTTAACTTGCCGTCCTTATCCTTTGGGGTGTAATGAACGGAAAAATAAATGAGATCATTGTGAAAATATTGCAAAATCCCAACCCAACGAAAACAATGAAAATGGAATGAAATAAATTACAATAATAGCCACATCACCCGTATGGAAGAAACCGTCTTTGTCAATTGAATTTTCAGTAGCTGCTTTATTGTTGAGATATCCTTTCATGACATTTGGACCTCGAATCCATAGTTCCCCTGGCTTGTTATAACCGAGTTCTGAGAAATTAAATGCATTCATTTTAGATAAAATCTTGATCGATAGTAAGATAAGAGTAAATTTTTGACAATATATAAAATACTCGGATACCTTTGCCTTCTTCAGACACTATTTTTGCTTCGATATTTGGTAATAATTGACCAATCGACCCTATAATTAAAAAGAGAAAACTAAATTCTTTGCCTTAAGATTTTGGAAACAAATTGATTCCAAAGAGAATTACCTTGCACAATCTTGTTCCTAGGTACAATATGAGTCAAAGAGGATGCTTCCGTAAGGCCTGATTATGAAAAGATTTAAATTTTAAAATAAAATAAAAATTTGAAACGAAAACTAATCCCTATATTTCTCACCATAGCCTTGCTTAATTGGCAAACCATAAAGCTTAGAAAATTCATCCGCCAATCCAGCCCCTAATGAGAATAAAATATAACAAAGAACGAAACTGAAAGTCGAGATATGAAAATATATCTTACTTAATGGAGCGCCACCACACCCTAACGATTTTAAACTGGACAGATCATATTTTTTAGGAGTTGGGTCTTTCACCAAAAAAACAGCCATTGAAGGTGCGATATGTGCAATGGTAATTTTGTAATCTTGAATGGATTTGCAGAATAATACAGGATCGAATCTTGGAAGTACCACTAGAGTAGCTCCCTAGATTTTATTAAAACAGTTATAGATTGTAAACCGGAAATAAAGGTATTTTTATCAAATAGCATTCAATTCATAAATCAACTCACCAGGGTTAATGTATAATGAAGCGAAATGCTCAAGCCAAAAATGTGGAATAATGGCTAGAAATCATGATTTTTGGAATTTTAGAGAAAGGAATGTAAATGGGGTCGATGGATAGCATAACTCTTACCATTACTCCTATGTACACGGTCCCCGAGTCATCATTATCACCTTCAAAAGCAAGTTTCTGTTCGACATTGGCTACAATATTTCTGTGTGTGGTTTCTATACCTTTTGGGATTCCTGTCGTTCCTGAACTGTAGCAAAGATATGCTGTGGTATCCAACTCTTCCGGTTTAAATTTCACTGGTTCTGCCTCATTCGTACCAAGTAGGTTGATATGTGGTTTATAACCGTTCACTTCCTTATCTCCGAATACAATTATCCGGGATTTTGGAATATTGGCGGCCTCAGCAGCTTTTATGGCAAGATTGAGGAGAGAAGGATCTACTATTAGAAATGAAGCCCGGGAGTCATTCAACTGAAATGTAAGTTCCTTCAAGGTATATAATGGATTTGCTGGTGATACAATGCCGCCTAGAAAGGGGATTGATTTATAAATTCAAGAAAAGGTTTGATTGAATTATGTAAAATCAAAATATT
>JAAOMT010000504.1:0-43183 GCA_016748015.1 Geosiphon pyriformis | reverse complement strand
TAAATCTACTACAAAAAGTTTTTTGAAACCGAGTGATCGCTTGAAAATACCTGATTCGGAGAAAATATAAGAAACACGTCACCACGTTTAAAATTTAACTTTTCTTGTAATCCCGCTGCAAATCTATCATCATCATCATCATAAAACTAGGTTGATTAGAATTATTTGATTGAATAGTTCCCAAGATGTTTTTGGGAAAGTAATCAACATCTTGATAAAACCAGTACCTCTTTGTATCTCGTTTCAATTCGCCAAAGGTAACTTTTCTGGATGATAGGCCATCAATGAAAACAGGTTTATCATCTGATATTCCTCTTCGATTACTTGTGACATATTGATAAATCCCAATCTTGGGAATTTCGATTTCTGAAATTTTCGAGTTTTGACTTGGGGAGTTTAAAATTAAAAGTGGTGCTAATTTATTGGGTAACTATTTTATATACTGTTGGGTATATTTGATGATTTGGCTTTAGTTTTGATCTGCAACCAGCACATTACTTTTTAAATTCCAAAAGAAAATTTAATTAACCCAAAAGTGATGATTTGCTTTGATGAACTCAAGCATAATCCGTTTTATAAAAATGGGTTTCTTATATGTCAAATTCATTTTTATCAAAATTTAATATTTATATGCAAAATCATGGTGTTTTTAAATTTTAAAAAAATCTTCCATGAGTTATTATTCTCACAGTTCGAATAAAGATGCCATTTCTTCAAGTTTGTTCATGATAAACTATAATTTTGTTTGGAACCGATTTTATTTAATACTTTAAACCAATGAATCTTCAAGTTCCTTAATTTAGCTAATCCTAAATGCTATCTGTTTTGAAAATATTTACAAGCCTGATTTTTTTTATTTTGTTTCTGATTTGGGTTCATCTATTGTAGACGGGAAAATGTGCCATTTTTTTACTCTTGGCTATATAAGATTCTTGAGATAACGTTCCCAAAAATGTGATTTACTAAAAACACACTATTAAATACAACAAAATTCATTGAGACTGTTTTTCATACAGTTGTAACACGTGCACTATAATATGTAGGTGGTGGTGAAGAAGACAGAATATTATTAGGCTGACTAGCGAGGCTTTCAATCAGCCGCATCGGATTATCGTGATCGTCAGCGTCTGAACCTTGTCGTCTTGGTAAGACATGTATTGCTTGGAGTAAAGTGCGATCAGCACTTTTCATCGATGCTTCATAGCTTGGTGGTGGCCCATTGTAATGGTATGAATGTGAATTTTGCCGATTTGTCAGGCATTCCCTCGGATCTTGTATCGCTCGATCATTTATCCATAATTGTCCTGAGCTGCGACTAAGTTCTTGACATGATCGTCCTTGATGCTCAGAACCAGCTGACCAACTCAGATTACTTATCCCCCGGTCAAGCACCACTTCCCCCCGATCATTTGTCGTAGTGTTCAAGTTTAAACTTTGAGCTAATGCCGCTGTTGCTTTAGATTTATATGTAGGATCACATGGACATAGATATGAATCCTCATCGCATCTAGGAAGGGTTACGTGTACCTTTTCCAGGCATCGACAAGAGAGGAGGAGGATTGGTGCGTCAATTTTCACTTCGATTCTTTGATAAGGATCATCGGGAAGTGTGATGGTGATAAAGAATTTTAACACATGCATGACTTTGATAGATTCAGAGTTTGATGACGGGTGAACAGGAAAGGTACATTTCGGTATTGAAAAATCAAAGGCCTTTTGGAAAAATGTATTCCCTACTTCTATCTCTTCTCCATCATATTCTCTTTCAAGATATACCTCGCTGTATTCGTCTTCGTCTTCTTCTTCTTCTTCTTCTTCTTCTTCTTCTTCTTGAGGAACATCCCTACCTCTCATACTTCTATTACTATATGAACGACTCCATCGATGAAATCTAGTACCTTGAGAATTCGAGCCACTTGCGAAACTAGTATCCCTTGAATTAATCGAATTAATCGAACTAATTATACTCGAGGTGTCATCATTAAGACTTCTGTTTCTTCTCGGTCGCTGTTCAACCGATGATTCTTCAACCTCGGCAAATTTTCGTTCTCCAAAATCATCTAATCGTTTCGTGGCTAATACTCTTGAATTACAATCTTTGTGGCCCTGTGCACGATACATTGTCCGTTCTACCAGTTGGACCCGTATACTTAAAAGACGCAATTGTTTTGTCAATGGGGTTAACTTAAGTTCTAAGTGATTGATAAAACCACCGATTGGGTAAGCTTTTTGCGGTAATGAAATTTCGTAAGCAAACATTTCCTCCAGATCTCGATTGATCGCAATTCCACCGTCAGTAATCTCGTAATCAGATACCGTACGAATAATTGTGATCTGACGTTGAGCGTTCAAGTTTGGTAAAAGAGTTGAAGAGCGAACTACAGTTGCTGTTAATTTATAACTAATCTTTCCGAAAGCAACATCTATACTTTCGGGTAAAGTTCCCGGTAAAAAAAGTGAAAACGGATAAACATGTGTTTTCGCTTCAAAATATTGGTATTTTGATGTGTTTTGGTTCGTTGATTCTGAGATTGTATGGGTAGTGGATGTGTTATTAGGTGAAGATGTGTATAAAGATGGTCGAGCTTGTTGTTGTTGTGTTAATTGGTTCTCTGAAAATGTTGCCGTTGTGGTCAATGTTGTAGTTGGAGAATTTGTCCTCTCCGGTAGTTCCAAATATGACCATTTATATGATACAATCTCTCGAATATCTTGTAATTCATTTTTATTTTTGCCTATTCCTAAGAAAGAAAATTAAAGATAGTTAGTATTTTGTTTGGAAAGGATATCTGATGATTACGAAAACCAAAAATATAATGGAATTGAAAGGTATTTTTTCCATCCCTCTATAACTGTATATCTATTTATTTTTCTTATTTATTTATATATCTATCTCCCTCTCTCTCTGTCTCTCTCTCTCTCACTCATCAATAACTGCCGCCAGTGAATTCTCTGAAAGGTTTTTGATATTCTTACCCTCCCCAAACTTCCAAATATTTAAAACATGATGAAACTAACCTTCCGGCCAAAACGTCTTGCTCTTCCCGACAAACTTCATATCAATCTTTTTAATTTTGGTCGGTTTAGCGAGGGTCAAAACTAATTCTCCTCTTAAAATTGTACCAACTGCTTCTTGCGAACTACCACGAAAAAATATTATTGGTTCCGTTACTCGAATTTGTAGACTTGTTGAAGTTGAGGAGGAGGATTTTTTCATTGTTCAATATAATTCTTTTTTTTAGACAGGCTAAAAGTTTTAAGTTGAAGAATTGAAAATATTTTTGGACGGTAGGTGAAATACGAGTAATTTGAGGCTAGGTTATATTTATACTTTCTTTCTTTCGCAAAAATGAGAATCAACATGATAGATATTTAAAATGTATGTTTGTGATAAATATTTATAGAAAAACTTTTTTACTTACCGTTGTTTGATAAAATATTTATCATAAGTTTTGGTCTTTCATGTCAACAAAATACATGTAACATCTGCTAATACCCATTTATATCGGAATGATTATTTAAAATTAGGATGATATTCCTTAGATCGAACATAAAATTGATGACATAAAATGAATGTTTTAAACCTTGTGTGACTGATTAGATTGCTGTTAGGGAAATAAAAAGGATGGCGAGATGTTACGCGATGTTGCAGGATAATACTTTGTTCCGTTATGAAAAATTCCATACTGGGTAATAAACAAATTTTTTTTTTTTTTTTTTTTTAAAAAAAATAAAATAAAATAAAATTTGTTGATTTCAAAAAACAAAAAAAGTTTTAGTTTTGTAAGCTAATTTCTGATTAAATTTTCATTATAAAAAAACAGTAGAAACAAGTTTATTTTTTTTAAAAATTAAAACTCCACTTTTCCCAATGATTGACAAAACAAAAAAATTTAATGCATTTCAATCCTTTCAAATCAAATGTACAGTATTTTATCTTAAATCTATTGGATATTTCAAATTTAGATTTTAAATACAGAAAAAATAAAACCAACCTTTTTTTATTTATAAATATGGAGTTTGCTTCTTTTTAAAGATTAAAATAAAAGATATTTTCAGAGAATCAAGGTTTCAATTATAAACTTTTGCTTTAGAGTAAGAAATTTTGTTTGAATTGGTCGTTAGTCTCAAATTTAGATTGATGTGAATAAATAATTTAGATTGTTTTTCATATATCTGTTAGCTCTGTCGTTCTTTATATGAAAATGCTTTCCTGATAGTCAGTTTTTGGAAAAGTCATTCACCTAATAAACATAAATTTTTTCTAAATAATTTTCAGGTTATTGTGTTACCAACACAAGAAAAAAATAAAGTTTCTTTTTTAGGGAATTTATTGTACACTCACTCTTAACCGGGTTTATTATTGTTCCCCCAAGATAAAATAACATTAAAACTTTTTTTTTTTCGTTCCTTACCACAAGTATCTATGTTTTTCATTGAATGATTATTTCACACTAAAATGATTGAATTAGAATAGTAAATGGAAAATTCTTTTTCAAAAATTTTTTTGTTTATTGAGAATATCCTGGCTGATTAAAAAGTCTGGATTTATTTCGTTTCATAACTCATTTAAAATAGAAATAATTTTTAATTCTTAATATGGAATTAAAGTTTTATGCTTACCCATTCATCATTTTATCTATTGAAAATAGATTTCCAAAATTTTTTTTTCTAAAAATAGAACCATTTTATAAAATAATGAAAGTCTCTTTTATCAATTTATCTTTTTAGGACAAGGGAGGTTAATTTCCTTTTCAAAAGAAATTAAAACTGTCCCCTTTAATTTTTAAAATAATAATTTTAAGATAGATAGAAAAACCTTCAGTATCGAATTTCAACCAAAAAGTTTTATTTTATTTTTTAAACTCCCTAAAGTTAAACCTAATAAATACTAATCATCATTCTACTACTGTCTTGTACCCTATTTTGGCAGTCCATAGAATCCTTCTAAAAACTTCATTTTAGTGAAACATCTAACACTGTAAAAGAATTCCCAAGTTAGTCATAATGCTTATCCATATATAGTAACAAAGCTGGAAACTTAGTTCAAGATACATTTACTGAAGTTTCAGATTTTGTCTTTAGCTTACTATTTAATCCAAAAGTTTTTCAGCTGAAAATTTTGTGAAACTTTTCAATACGTTCTTTGTACAAAGATTAGAAATGTTTCGCTTAAGAAAGTGGAAATTTAATTCTTCCAAAGTTGTCAGGAATACTCAAAAGACAAATTCAATACAGTATCCAATGATTCTTAATGAACTTCATTTTTTGAAAGAAATTTATCATTTCTTTTTGGAGCTTTATCAATATGGTAGAAATGATAAACTTGTAAAAACTCGTCTTCTTCAATATATCTCATCCTATAAAAAATCACCAGAAACGATATTCTATCTTCTTTACTTAAATCCTAATTCACAATCAAATTTCCAACCCTTACTAGCCTACTTTTATCATTTTGGAATTGGAACCAAAAAAGATTTCAACAAAGCTTTCAAATTATACCATCAACAAGCAACACAAAATGACACTTTTTCCCAATTACAATTAGCATATCTTTATGAAAAAGGTATTGGTACAAAGAAATCCGCAACTTTAGCATTTGAATGGTATCAAAAGGCAGCGGAAAATGGAAATGTCGAAGCAACTTTTATAATTGCAAATTTTTATTATTGGGGGAAAGGGGTGAAGAAAGACAGAAATCAAAGTTTTGGATGGTTTGTAATTGCTGCTGAATTGGGACATCCTGATGCGAAATTTGCAATTGCTCAACTTTATTGTGACAGTGTTAAGTTGGGTGAATGTTTTTAAGAATTTAAATTGAATAATTATGATAAATAATAATAATAATAATAATAATAATAATAATAATAATAATATAATAATAATAATAATAATAATAATAATAATAATAGATAATAATAGATAATAATAGATAATAATGATAATTGATAAGAAAATTTAGTTTCAAATTATTAATCATCAAATAATTATTATCATAATTTTATGTTTCCTTTAACAAATATCGAATTTTACTATTTATTTTGAAAATAGTAATATGTATTTTAACAAAAATTTCAATATACACAATATATGAACAAGTTTTTTTTAAAATTCAAAAAAATTAATTACAATTTTAACGGAAAACTGAAAGTAAAAATAATTATGATTTTAAAAAAATATTACCATTTTTTTCTCTTATTCAAAAACACAATTTATTGAAATATTATATAAAGTCTTAAAAGGTTCTGGTAGTAGAAAAAAATAAAGTCAATATTGTTAAGCAGTAATGTTTTAGTTGGTGACATAAATATATATTAAAAAAAAGTAGTTGAAATTCAAATTTCATGAAAAACATATTAACACTGTTAAAAAATAGAAAATAAAAAAAAATAATTGTTGTATCTTTGTATTTAACACTAAAAAAATCTTTTGCTATCAATTCATATTATTTATATGGCTGTTAAAAAAACAGAGTTCAGAAAAAAATTATTTAAACTGTGTTTATATTTAAATTAACAGAATTTTTACAATTAAACTTGCCAAAAATAATATTGTAATTGTAAATCTTAATTTCGAATTTGTGCACAAATAATTAAATTGAAAAGTAAGAATCAAAAAAAAATTAAAAAACAATAATTAAAAATATTAAATTGAGTTAAACTCATTTTGTAGTTTTACCAATAGTTGTTTTTAATTAAAAAGATTCTGTATATATTTGTTAAAGTTATTAGTAACAAAAAACATAAAACAATAAAGATAAATCCTATTACAAATTAAAGTAACAAATTAACAAATAAAAAAAAATGTATATTATATAGTAATAATAACAAACAAGAATCATTTTCAAAATTTCAAAAAACAAAAAAAACAAAAATAATACAATTGTTTTTAAAATTTAATAACAAATATTATATAATGAGAAAACAATCAAAGAAAAAATTTAACTTAAAAAATGAATTAAATTCGTAAAAATTTAATCTACAAGATTAGTCTTATAAACATCTCTGTTGCTATTCTTTTTAAAAAATAGCAAAAAAATTTGAAAATAAAAAAATAGTTTATAGTATTAACAAAAAATAACACGGCTATTATAATTATATGTCTTATATTAATACTTTTGATTTAATAACAAGTATTTTTTGTATCTTTAAGTAAAATTTTATTCAATATACTTTACAAAAATTAACAATATACAAATTGAAAAAAATAGTAAAAAAGAAATAAAAAAGTTAATATTATTGTATTAATTTTATTTAAATAAATTAATTCTAGTTTAAAATAAATTGATTTAAGTATAAGTAATTTTTTATAGCTTTAAAAAGTTTTAATTATATACTTTCAAAAATAAATTAATAGTCAAATTAATAATTATATTAATAATTTGGTCAATAATTAAGTTAATATTATTATTAATAACTTATTCTAAAAATAAAATAGTTAATAATAAGTATATACTATAAATTAAATATTTAAAAAATATTAATTCTTATAGTTTATTGTTCATATAGCTATTAAGTATTTTTGTTTAATTATTGTATAGCTTTTTTTGCTAAAAACATTATTCTACTTGTATAAATAATAATATGTTTTTTTTGTTATTATTTAATTAATATTTTAAAGTATTAAATAAAAAATAAAAAGTTTGTTTTAGTTAGATTGCTATAAAATAGATTTAAAAGTCAGTTTTTTTAAGAGTATTAAAAACTTTTACCTATATTGTGTTTTAATATTAATTTATATTTTTCTTAAGAAGCTAATTTAAAAAATAGAAAATTTTGGCAAAATATTTTACAGATTTTTAATAATACAGTCAGACCTCTATAAAATAACACAGTTAGGACATGCAAATTATGCTTTATTTTAGAGGTGTTCTATCATAGAGTTTTATAATTATTATCAAATAAACTATATTTATTTATTAAATTAATCAATTATTATTATTATTAAAATATTGATTAATTGTTATCTGTTTTTTAGAATCTTTCTTTATTTTTTCGTATTTTTATAATATTTTTCTAAGTAAATTTTGGTTTTTTATATTAAAATTTTTTTTTGCTAATTGCTTTTTAAATCTAATTACCTTTTTTAATGCTTCATATGTTCTGTAATTGTAATTATAGCAGGTAAAGATTTTTTTAATTCTTTTTCCAAGTTATTAATTGTATTGGTTTCAATTTAAGCATTGGCTAAAATATATCTACAATTTCATTATTATTAAGAATATTTTTAGTTGCCAATAATTTATCAACTGCTACAGTATAATCTTTGAGATTTTTGACCAATTGTTGTGTATTTGATGATAAATTGTTAAATATATTCATAACAATTAATGTTTCGGATTCTTGAATTTCTAATTTTTGATTATAAAAAAGAATATCCGTTTTTTGCCAACAGTTTTAAATTACAATAGGTGTTATTTGAAACCATAATTAAACAATATAATTAATTACTTGTTTTATGTTTAATTTATTTCTAAAAAATAAATTAATATTAGATAAAATTATATAATATATAATAATAATATACTGTATATATTATATTACTTAACTGTTTGATATTAATTTTTTGTTCAAATTCATATAAAATATGGTAAAAATATAAATATTTATATTTGTCTTTGAAAAATTTGATAATATTAGCATTTATTGATTAAAATGTGATGTGTATTTAGAAAAAAATAGTGCAAAATAATATTGGTTAATTAGAATAAATCTTTTCTAATTTGAGTATAATAAAAAGTTGTATTATTAATCTAAAGTAATATATGCCAATTTTGAATTTAAAAGTCTTTATTTATATATTTAAGCCATGTTTTCTATATATCTGAATACATTTAAGATTTTAATATTCAGTTTGATTTGGTTTAAATTCAATCAAACCATCAAACTAAACCAAACTTAAACAGAAAATTTGGCAAAATTTTGAATTTGAACTTAAATTAGACTTAAAATTATTAAACTTAAACTGAATTTGAACACATATAACAAGTCTGGTTTAAGTTTAGTTTGAAGTTCATGAACATGTTTAGGTTTGACTATTATATTATTATTTAATTTTTCTTTCAATGGTCTCTACATTTATAATTAAAAATACTGTATTGTTCTTATAGTTTTAAACACTAAGTGAAATTTTATATTTGTAATCATATTTTTACCTGCAAAAAAATGTGTTCAGAAGCAACAAATAATTTCTGGATTGCCAAATAATTATAAATTATATATGCAAGACAAAAAAATTGTGTTTAATGTGCCTAAATATTAATTTAGATAAATATTTTTTGTAATATACTTTTTACTATGTCATTATATCAATTTTTCCATTGGTCATTTTTTCAGAGATATAATGATCAATTTTGTCAAGTTTTTTTTTCTTATTATTATTAAAGTCTGTCTTTAATATGAATTGTATAACTAATGCTATAATATCATTAAAATTGCCATTCAACAAAAAACTGTTATTTGATGTTGATATAATATTTAGTATGTATTTTATTTTAAAGAGAGTATGTATTTTAAAGATTTATTTATCATGTGAAAATTGGAAAATAAAATTATTTAAATAAATTAATAATTTACAATTCTTTTGTTTTATTAATATTATTATCAAAAAATTTTTTTTTGGTGAAATAATAAAATTTTTTCTTTGAATCCAATGCAATTCAAAGCATTACAATTGTATTTGTTTTAAAGTAATATTCAATTAACTTTTCTTTTGCTGCTCTAGCCACTATAACAAGTAATAAATCTAATATTAAATATATTAAATAAATAATTAAATAAATACAATCAAAATTATAATACTTTATTAGATTTATTATTATTAACCATATTTTTAACATAATTAAAAATGATATTAAAGAGAAAAATAATTAAGAAAACAGTATTATTTAAATTGGCTAATATTTTGATCATAATATTCTTAAATAGTTTAAAAAATTTAGCAATTTTATCAAAAACAGTCTACTAATCATGTAAAATAACATATTGATAAAAATTAATATGAGTGCTAATAAAAGTGTTTAATGTCTATAAATTTACAGTTAAAATTTTTGTATTTAAAATATACAGAATCAAAAATAAATGACTTGTCAATTTAAGAGATAACTTATTTTTATGTCATAAGTAAAATTTTACTAAGTAAGACAATCCAGAATAAATTTATGATATTTAATTTGACATATATTAGAGACATATTCAAAAAGCTTAAAACATTGAGATAAAATACAGATTACAAAGTTAAGTTCTTTAATCTTTAATTTATATAAAGTTTATATTAGAAAAATTTTAGGTAAATATATTTGGTTTAGGTTTTTAACAAATATCTTGGAAACATTATTTTTTATTTTATCTAAGGCTATTTGTATTGTCAAGTTTAGTATATAATTAAAGCATTAAAATTAAAAGTTTTCTGAATTCTATTGAATGTTTTCCTTTTTTAATTTTTTTGCTTACTCTTTTATGAAAGTACTATTATTTACAGTATTATTAAGAATAATAGCAAAAAGCTGTTAAAAAAAATTAGTTTATAACTAATAAAATTAATAGTAAGCTTATATAAAAAAAGAATGAATGTAATTCTTTTTTAAACTTCTTTCTTAATGTTTTTAGCTAAAAATTCAGTTTAAAACAATGATAAAAACCATTTAAGCTAACATTAAAAAAATGTCGTTTTCAATAATATGAGAACTGTAATAATTTTAAGTCTTAGATAATGCTAATACCAAAAATTCAGCTCTAAAGCAATAATAAAAATTAATTTAAGCCAATATTAAGAAAACATAATTTTTGATGATATAGGCACTATAATAATTTTAAGTTTCAGATAATACTAATATGTTGTGTAATATTCTGATCTTATCATTGGCTATTAACTAACCTAAATTTATACAAAAATATATATATATACTTTTGATGTAATTTTATAATCTTTTAATACTTTAAAAAATCTGTTTACAATATTTATTCTATTATATTGTCTATTTATTAATTCAAAATTAATTATTATTTGTTGAAAGTTCTAATTTTTATTGATATAATAAGCAGTAATAAATACAAAAATTTTGTTATTAAGAAATATCCAGAATTTAATATAAAAAAAATTTTGGACTTGATAGTACCTAAATATATCTATTATATTATAAGTATGAGTAAAAAAAAACTATTTCATAATAAAGGTAATATTTGTTCTTAATTTTTGTTTACTTAAAACATAGAGTTTTATGATTCTATTTTTAATTGTATTAGCACAAACAAATTAAGAAGTGAAGTTTAAATATTAAAATATTTTAATTAATTTGGAATTTTCTATTATAAAAAGTGATTGCTGGCAGTTAATAAGCCAAATAGTAATTATATTATAAAGTTTTTTATTATCAATATCAATAGCAGTTATTACAAAAGACTAAAGCAGTTTTCTAGTTAAATTGGCTAAAAATCATAAAAAAAAATAGTAATCTTATCTATTAAAACATTTTTTTAATTAACTTGTAATCTTTCTAAACATTTTGTCTTTTTTTATGATATTTTTTCATTGTAACATATACTGTCCAATAGAAAGTTTCTAAATAGTACTATAGAGATTTAGTAATGTCTATAGTTCCATAAAAAAATGGTTTATACACATATTTTAAGATTATATATTTAGCTGTTTTTTTTCTTTTGTCCACTCAAACTTATTAAAATAGTTTTATACTTTACTTTGAAAACTACATTTATTAAATATATTAATATTTGGATTATTTGGATTATTAAATTCCATTATTTCGAATTTTGAATTTATAATAACATTAAATAATATTGACAATAAATTTATTTTGATAAGTTAAAGAGTAAAATTGTTATACATAGTTTCATATATCTCTTTAATTGATTATAGTAATTAAACAAAGTAAGTTATATCTTTTTTAATTTCATTAAACTTAAACAAGTTTGTAAACTTTAAACTTGAACCAAACTTATTTTGAAAAATTGGTTTAGTTCAAATTTGGTTCATAATTCAAATCAAACTTAAACAACATTCAAAGTTCAGTTTAGTTCAGTTCAATAAGAATTTTAAGTATATTTATGCTTTTAAATTAAATTTGTAAATTACAAATAGATTGGAAGTATTATTTTTTTTAAAACATTTTGAATTTTTTGTATGTCTAATTACTAAAGATTGTAATTTGTAAGATCCAATTGAATTTATAGCAAGAAAAATTGTAATCTGAGATTTATTTTATAAAAAACCCAATTAATTTAATATAACAATAATAACAATTAGTAAATATAATATACCAATTTTTTTTCTGTATTTCGACATTTTTAAGTATTTGATTTGGTCCCATATAAAAAAATAATCCTGTTTTATTAGTATTATATATGTTAACAGGATTAAATTCGGATATAATGGTTTTTAATTTTCTTTATTTTTTTGATAAATTTTTAGTTAATACATTTCTTGTTTTATTATAAATTTGGTAAACATATAACTGGTTTCATTTTTTGAATTTTTGAACCCATTTATTTAAGAATTGTATTTTATTTTTATGTATACTAAGAAGTTTGGCAAATTTTTTTCTTTTTTTTTTATTAGTTAATTATTAAATTTAATAGTAGCTGCAATTACTTGTTCTATTTAATAATTTAATGCTTTTGTGTTGAATAGATCTTTCTGAGATTTCATTAATTTTAATATTCAACTATTTGGCATGTTTTTTGATTATCTTAAAAACAGTTGGATGAAAAATATGAAGTTTTGGATAGTTATGATTAAAATAAGCTACAATATTATTATGTTTTATGTTATAGTAATTTTTAGAATATTAACAAATTTCTTTTAATTGCTGCTCAATTTTTTTATTTTTGAATAAAAATTCTGATATTATAATAATTTAATAAGTCTGTTAGAAAATATGTTTATAATGATAATATTAAATTTGGTTTTAATAAGTCTGAATTTGGAATACAATAAAAGCTAAGTGGCTATATATAAAAACAAACAAGATTAAAAAGAGTAAGTTCAATGTAAATTAATTTAAAAAAAGTTAAAATAAAATCAATTTAATACATTCTAACTTTTTTTTTAATTACTAATTAACATCTAGTATATGATATTTGTTTTTATTTTTTTATTTTGGCTAAGTTAAAAAAAGTTCAATTTTTTAAGATAAAAGATTTAAAATTTATGTAAATTATTTATTATTAAATAAAATTGAATTATTAATCAATATAAAATTACTTTTATAATTTTTATTAATAATTAACACATAATATTATTTTATGTTTATTATTTATTATTAATTAATTATTAATTATTATCATTTAATTAATAATTTAATTTATATAATACATAAATATAACTAAATACAATATCAAATTATGCAATATTTAAAATTATGTAATATTTAAAAAATTGCCAAAATATTCAAAAATTTAGTAAAATACTCAAAATTTTAATAAAATAATATATAATTTGTTGAGATATGTATTTAATTTTAAAAATTTATAAAAATATTAAAAAAATGCAAAAATTCAAAATATTATTACAATTAAATATATAAAAAAAGAGCTTTTTTTTCGAAAAATGCACCTTTTTATTTAAAAATAAATAACTTATTAAAAATTTATAACTTTTATTAAACAATAGAATAAATAAAAAATTTAGTATTAGTAATATAAAAAAACAACTAAAAACTTCAGTAATATTTAATGTTCTTTTAAAAATTTAAAATAGCAAAAAGATATATAAAATAGTAACTGTTTTTGACATAATAATTTTAAAGTATTATTAATAATCTTATATTTACTACAAACAAAAATTTGGATTTTAAATAAAATTACAGTTATTAAAACAATATTTTATAAATATATTAAAAATCAAATTAACAATTATTTTTTTAGAAGATATAATATCTTAAAAATTAAACACAATTAATACAAAAATTTTATTTAAAAAAAACAAGAAATTTGTAATTAATACTTATTTTTAGAAATTTAATCTCAATATTAAAAAATTTTACCAAAAATTATTTAATTAACTAGTAATTTTTATTTATATTTTTTTTAAAATAATTTGTATTTTAAATATTTGAATTATTATTTGTTTGTTTTTTAATATTAAAGAAAATTTTATTATTAAAAATTTTAATTCAAACAATAAAAACTTATTTATATTAGAATTAATTTAATTATTTAAAAGAACAAAATAAATTTTTTCAAAAATCAAGAAAAAAATAAAAATAAAAATATTGCTTTAAATCTATCTTAGAAAAAAAAATATTTGCTTTTTATATTACAAAAATTTTCGAATTTTTAAGAGAAAATATTAAAGTCAGTCTTTAAAAATAGTTTAACAAAGTAATAAAAATAGCAAATGCTAATGAATAAAGTTAAAATTTAACTGTTTTTTTACTAACTAACAAATATTCAAAAATTGTTTTTATTAATTAGTTTAATAATAATAATACTTTTATTATTTTTTAAAATTATTTCTAAACTATTAAACAAAAACCAATAGTATTTATTACAACTTATTTTAAAAGATTTAACAAACTTTTTAAAAAATTAAATAATTAAAAACCAATAGTTATTATTTTAATAAACACATATGTTTTACAAAATTAAAAAACAAACATATTAAAAAAGTTAAACTTTATTTACCAAATATATTAAAGTTTATAAAATATTTATAAAAAAAACAAATTTGTATTAACTTATTATAGAAAAATCAAATACTAAAAAATTAATTAACTTGAAAAAAAAATTAATAACTATTTTATTTAACTAAAGCAAAAATATTAGCTATTATAATATCAAAATTAAAATAACTTTTTAGCACTTTTTTAAAACAATTAATCTTAAAATTTTAATTTTTATTATTGTAAAATTTTTAAATATTAAATAAAAAATTGTTAAAAACTTTAAAATAATTAACAAAAACCAAATAATAAATATTATTTGCAATAATAGCAACAATATTATTATTAATTATTATTAATTAACTATTATTTAGAAAAATCTCAATATTAAATTAATTATTATTAATTAATATTATTAATACAAACAATATTATTACCAGTTTAAACTTATTAATTAATTTTCTTAAACAATTATCAACTAAAACTAAATTAATATTATACTTAACTTAATTATTTAACAATATTAAAAGTAAAAAAAATTATTAACTGTATTTTTTTTTTTTATTAGTGCTTAATGAGTGAGATCCAAACACTACCTAGTGCTATATATCAAAAAATTAATCTAAACTAGGCATGAATCATGCACTTTTTACATGTGACCAGCCATTCAGGCTGATCAGAACAACACTACACAGCTATATGAACTAATACCGAATTACCTAAACTTAAAAAGAACAAACAAGACTTGCGAAAACCAAAATGAACACCTAAAGCATTAGTGATGCCAAGTAACCTAACCACTCCTGCAGAAAACCTTGAAGTCAAACCATGAACTGAGATGACGGCCGAACCATCCAGTGGAATCAATCCATTTTTTTCTATATAAGCACGATGCTTAGCACGAACTGACCAGACACCCTTCCTGAAAGCAAAACCAAGAGTGCACACAAACTTGACAATCTCTAAAACTGCAATCTTGGGGTCATGAAAAATGCAAACAGCCTCACGAAACCAACCATTGAAAACAAAGCCCTTAAAAAGAGCCATGGACACAGAAGAATCAGAAACGCAGGATGACAACAATTGTAATATACCTGAAGAAGAAAGAGAGAAATCAGAAAGCACCTTTTAGACTCCTACATGAGAATCCAGCAACTGACGTCGAGCAGATTTGTCAATCTTGCAGGAGAATGCATGATCTGATAACTCTACCTCATCACAATATAAGCACAACACATTAGGATAATGTCTATTATAAAAGCGCTTTTGTACAGCAACTGGCAGCCGATGGTGCAAAGCCTTCATAAAGTAAGTACGTACACTGGCTGAAAGCCTGCTGGTAAAACCCATAGTCATGTGCAAATCAAGATGCCATACCAATAACAAATGGAGCCAATCAATCTCGGAAAACAAACTTCCCACCAAAACTTCAGAACCAGAACCAATCTCCCAGTGTGCACGACAAACAGAATGATAAATGTTATGGACAAAATGTTTTGAATTCCCAGAGACAATACCACTGTTAGCTGTCAAAAAACGTTCACTCAAGTGGGAGAGGGGGGGAAAGATACCAATTGGAGAAAGAAGTGGCACCAGCAATCGCATCAGCATGCTCATTTCCCGGAATGCCAGAATGATCTTTTACCTTGTGAAAACTGATCCCCAACTTCTTACTGCAAATCAAGTTGACAATATGATGACGTTCAACCCAACATTGATTACAAAAATTGGGACACACCAGACCCAACTCTGACCTGCAAGCATCCAAAGCTGATTGACTATCCGAAAACAAACAAACAGAGCTTGACAAAAGGACACACTCCAGAGCCAAGGCAATAGCCTGCAACTCCACCAAAGTAGACAACATCAAACCTGACACACTAACACCCAAACCCAAGCTAATGTCCTCAAAAAAAACAACAGCGCCAGCTCTACAGCCAACTGTGCCAAGATTACTAAGGGATCCATCCGTATATACTGACAAACTGTTAGCATCAGTCACTAGAAGACAATTATGAACAGACACATATTCACCAGATTCAAGAATGTTCAAAGGACCACCATTACCCAAAACCATAGACTGAGTGTAAAAAGATCCCACACTATTGAGAAACAAAACAGAATGTTTGAACCACTCAGGAACAGGGCCACAGGAGTCCAATCTCTTCCATCACTTAAAGATATACCAATCATAAACAGCACCATAACGGTCACGAAGTTGATCCACAAAGGCAATACCATATCACCAAAGAGAAGAGAGAAACCTGGAAAATCTTAACTCACCCAGAACTGTAGACATTGGTACTCTACCACGAAATCGAAAGGAATTGACCAAAGAGCCACCCAGAGACACATTGCAACCAAGAAGAACACGAATCATGCCTGTTAGAAAGTTATTAGATACACTAACCCGAATACGGACAGGAGAACTCAATAAATGAACAGGACACCAACACAGAACTTGCAAGTTATGAGACCTGTGGAAAAACAAACGATCCAAGATACCACTAGAGTTCACAAAACTAACAAGAGAAGCAATTTTGCTTTCAGATTGAACTTGAAAAAATGACTTTAAACCATAAAATAAAGGGTGTTGAATCGCATCATTAGGGAAATTGAGTGGCAAACCAGATTTGAGCTTTAAACTCTTATGAATCAAAGCATCCCACTTGCTGCACATGCCAACAGAAATAAAACTGAACTGAGTTTTATAGCTGACTATTGGATGTAGAACTGCCAACACCAAATATAAGAACTGTTTATCCAAGACTGCCTTCTTTAACACCAGATTGATGAAAAAGCAAACGTTCAAATACGCCTTAACAAGCTAGGCTTCGAAAAACCTTCAGTTAAAAGAAAAATGCCCAAATATTGGTGAGATTCCCCCTTTTTGGCAATAGAAATGGGCGAACTACTGATAGAAAGAGAGGGATTGCTAATTCTGCTATTGATAAAAATGACTACTGTTTTGTTATTATTAATAGAGATGTCATTAACATGAAAAAATTCACTAGCAACATTAAGAATATGTTGAGTAGCCGTCTGACTACTGCCAACCCAAATCGTATCATCAACAAAAGCACCAGCAGCGAAAAAAGAAGAAAACCCGGCCTGGGATTTGGAATGACCATTCTTAGAAACAAAGTGAGAATTCAACCTATACCCACATATACTCTCCTGTTTTTTGACTTCACACAAAAGGAGATCATAAAATATGCATCAGAAAAAAGGGGAAAAGACTTCTCCCTGGTCCAAACCATCATGCACACTATAACTACTTGTCAACCCAAAATCTGTCATAACTTGGTTGGTATGATTCCTATGAATACCACCAAAAAACCGAATAAATTTGCTACACATCTTAATCCTAACCAGACTCTTTTTGAGATGCTCCCAGCCAACTGAGTCATATGCTTTTTGCATGTCTTAAAGAACCAGCCAAAGCTCTCTGTTTTTTTCCAAAGCATTTTTGACCACCGATCCAATTGCAAAAATAAGAAACTGGGTCATTGTACCCTTTAGAACCAAAAAATTGTCCTCCTGAAGAACATCAAAAGTGCTGCACACCAAAGAAATCCTGTCAGAGAGAATCTTGGAAAGAATTTTGTGAGCTGTCTCAATCAAGACAATAGGACGTGTATTTGTCAAAACACTTTTTCACTCATAAGATTTGAGAATCATTGAGACCCATGCTTCCTTCCAAGGGCCAGACACCAATTCTCCGGACATACAAGAGTTCAAAAACACCAGCAACATATCCAGAACAGACCTATCACAGTGTTTTCAAAGCTCATTTGAAATACCCGACAAACCAGCTGCTTTACCATTTGGAAGCTCAGAAACCACTCTGAAGAACTCATCATACCCAATTGGGCACATAACCCCAGAAAAAGCCTTATCAAAAACATACTCCAATAGTTGATATTGGTGATGCCAATCAACCAAGATATTATCAACCACCTGATGCTTTCTAGTCCAACCCTCCATGATCACATCCACCTTAGACTTAACCAGATCAGGTTCCAAAACCAACTCATCATTAACCACCAAATGATTCAACATAATCTTTCGAAATAGACATTCCAATACACTTCTTATCATATGACCCTTATTCATTTCAAAGCTTTCTATTCTCCTGCTTATGGCAGATCTGATGTTTGCCTCTTTAGCGCTCTGAGACTCAACAAGCTTGGATGCCCAATAAGATTTTCTAACACCCAAAAGAGCAGAATGAACACAACCAGATTCCATACCAGAGTCCATCAGATTCTGAATGATTGAAGCATTAACATTGTCCACAGAAGCCCAATGTTTCATGAGAGAAGCAAAATCCATAGCACACCCCACACAAGATGCCTTAATAATCTTTGAAACCAGAAGCTCCAATTTGTGAAACCTCAAGGAATCTTTAGTAAAGACATCATTAAATTTCTTGAACCATTTTTTCTTGAATACCTCACCAGTTGAAAGAACCATTATCTTGTGAACAATGCTTCACATCGCATTCAAATCCAAAAGCCTCGCAGAGGCAGCAAACTCATCTGAGAACATTGTAGCATTGGCCAATGTAGCATCTTTAAAACTGTTCTATTTAATCTCATCAGCAATCTTGAAATCGAATTTCCATCATTTTCTATTTGCTTGCCTGTGAAGAAAGTTTAACTGCATATCTAAAAGTCCACCCAAACCTACAGCCATTAAAACAGCCTGGTGATCCGTGTCAAAATGCTCACTGACATCTAAAACCTCACAATTCACTATTGCATTGACCAGATTTGGAGAAACAAACACATAATCAATTGTCTTCATAACACTTCTAGAATTTGCTCAGGTGGGCAATTTTGAAGCTGGGCTTCCAGCCAAAGAATTCACCAGACCCAAGTCCAAACACTTTTTAAAACTTACACACTTACAAGAACCGTCTTTATTGAAATCACCACTGAGAACAATAAAAGAAGATTCATTAACAGCTTTTGCAATGAGAGAGTTGACTTCATCAGCTTGAGAAAACCATACTGCTGAGGAAGCACCAGCATATAGTCCCAGAATAGACACTGAAAGTTTATTTTTGAAAAGTAACTTAATGGACAAGAGCCAACCAAGCACTTCTGAGACCCTGCACACATGTCTCCCCAAAGAAGAATTCATGACAACCATGACACTAGCACCCAGATAGCCAGATTCTAGGCCAGAGGTAAATACCTGCACACTATTAAATTTGTTGACAATCCAAGGGCAAATCTTTTCTTTTAACTTTGATTCTGTAAAAATAGAAATTAAATTGTTCCTTTTCATATGCCAACAAATGATATCATTTTGTTTCGCAGGATTGTTTATTCCTCTGATATTGCAAGTAGCAATATTCCAAACCAGATTGTTCATTGAGAAGAAAAAGAATTTGAACCTGCACCAAAACTGTTCACTTTGGCCAAAAGACTCAGAACTGTTTCCATCAGACATTTCATGCTGTCTTCCAACTTGGATACCAAAGATACATTAAAAGACATCACTCCTGAAACAACCTTACCACTAGTGGCTGCACCTGAACCCTCACTCATCACTATATCTGCTCTTTAATTCTGTGATGAAGAGATTACCAACGGCTGACATCCAGGGCTTGGCTGAGAAACCGTTGGCCCAAGTGCATCCAACCTCTTAGCCAGCTTACCCACCTGCTCTGCAAGGCTGGCGAGACTGCGCTCAAGAGCAACAAACCTATCATTGACTTCTGTCAAAACTGGCAGGAATGGCTTCATCTCCGAAGAGGAACCAGATTTTGCCAAAACATTATGTCCAGAGAGAGGGAGAAAAGAAAACTCACTAGCAACCTTTGCCCAAGAGAGACCACCAAAAGAGACTGGACAAGCAACTGGAGCTGACCGTTTGGCATAAATGGCTGCCAATCTGCTCTTATCTGTGTCAGACAGGACTCTACACAAAGACAAACCTGAGGAAACTTTCCCACCAACTGCACAGCCCAATGATGTATAGCCTGATTTCTCACACTTGGCACACTTAGCTGAAACAAGACAAAACCAGCATAGATTGGTGCCTCTTAACACTGGCGTGGTTCTCACGATAGCATCCAATAACTCAGCAGAATCAAAACAAATAACAGCACACTTAGCCCTAGCATATATAACTAGATAACAATTGATGACACATGTCTTCCCACCCACTGAACCAATAAAATCCCAGATGTTATGAGCAGTCATTCCCATTGGCAGAGTATAGAGCAGTGCCCTATGCTGGTCCCTTGTGTCTTATAATTCTTTGTCCAAATCTGATCTAGCTACCTGCACAGCATCCTTCCCGATTAAGATTGACCACTTTGCTGTGACCAAATCGGCATGACCTAATTGCTTAAATTCTATCACAGCTTTCTGCCACAGCCCCACCAATTGCATCTTGATTGACTTAATTATTCCAAACTTGGAGAGCGCAGCACGCACAGCCTCAGCTGATGTTCCAACTGGAATTTCTTTTAACACTACAGCCCAATTTGAGCGACTAGCAGATTTCTTAAGATTAGTGTTTACCATGATTTTCGCATTCTCAGCCTTTTTAGAAGCCTGTGCCAAGCTCAATTTGGATGTGAACATCACTCTGATGATCCCAGCAAATTTTGAGGGGATAGAGGCCCTCCCAAAACTATTGATACCTGAAAATAATTTTTTGACTGCAGAAAGTTTCTCTTGAGAAAATTTACCAGTCACTTTTTCCAACCCAATATCCAGAGCAAATGATTTATGCACAGGGACATTAACCAGATTTCTCAAAGAAGGAGGAAGTTCCAAATGGTCACCTGACAGAACATCACCATTATTATTATTGCTCAGAAAATTAATTTTGCCTAGAGGTTTATCCAAAGCTTGCTTAGTAACTACCTTGGGCCCTTTTGGTGTTTGGTTAACGTCTCTTCCTTCCAAAAAATCACCTTTTCCATAATCTACACTAATTTTCTCAATCAAAAACTCCTCTTCCATGTTCACATTGTTGGACTCAGTGGTATCTTCAGCCTTAGACTCCCAAGAACTACCAACCACTTTATTAAACACAACCATTTTTTGAGCAGCATCATCCTTTAGAACACCACCTTTCCTCTTTTTCCTAGAAGCAATGTCCTTACTAACAGTATCAGCACTAAAGCTCTTGGCAGACTCTTTTATTACAGCAACACTGGGACCAACAATAGTCTCGTAATCAAGCAGAAAAGGTTTGGATTTATCATACTGAATTGTAAAAAACTTTTTTTCAAAAAACTTTTGGCTCTTTTTCAGGAATTTGGAACAAAGGAAAGAAAGAAGTTTTTTTTGTATTTTTAAAAGATAAAACTACAAAATAATTTTAGAATTTTTTAATAATACCATAATTTTATTAGTAAAAATAGCAGAAAATATTAATTTATATAATATTTTTTTATTCTGTATTTAATAAATTACTATTTTTGTTAATAATATAGCAATATTTAAACAATAAGTAATTACAATTATATTTAAAAAAAATTGATTAGATTAATTTTAAATAATAAATTTATTAAAAGTATTATTATTTATTAATTAATATAAAAACTTATATAAAATATTAACAGATTAATACAAATAATTATTATTATTGTTAATAATATATATAAAAATTTTTATAAACAAAATTAATAATTTTTTTTTATAATTAATAAAATTGTTATTTTAATTAAAAATTTAATTATTAATGTTTTTTAATATTAAATATTTATAAAAAGTAATTGATTTTTCAAATTTAAATTAAATTAAAACTTAAAAATTCTATATTAAAAACAATATATTTGCTTATTTGTTACTTATAATATTTTTAATAAATAATTTAAGTATTTAAATTTAAAGATAAAAAAAAACTAAAATATAATATTTAATTTATAATTTGATTAAAACTAATAAAACAGAGCAGAAAATTTTTATTAATTTAAAATCTTAGATTAAATTTTTTGGTTTAAAATAAAAAATTATTATTTTAAATTAATATTAATAAAAAAATTCAAGATCTCTTTGTTTTCTAAATTTTATAATTACAACTAAAGCAAAGAGTAAAAAAGCTGTATCTATTATTTTTTTTATAGTAATTAATAAGGTTTTAATATGAAAAGAGCTTTTTATTATTAAAGCAGCTAGATATAATGTTTTGGTTATATTTTTTTTGATTATTGATAGTAATAAACTGCTTTTAGTAATTATTAAAACATCTTTCTCATCTTTGGCTGGTTTTTTATCAGTCAAAATTCTTTCAAAAAAACACACTTGGATTAGTCCCAGTATTGTTTTTATTTCTTTTAAGAACCCAAAGGTTTTTAATAATAAACTAGTTAGCAAGCTAATTTTTTTATTATAATTTCTATATCTGATGTTACTAGCACTATTTTTTCAAACAAAATAATCAAAAAAATTAAAGATTCAACAAAGTGAGAGTAATTACTTGTCTTTGCTATTATTACACTAAACTTTTTTATGATTCTAACTGAAATTTTAGATGAAATCTCTACTGTTTTATCCAATATGTTATTTAAGATAAACCAAAATTAACTATTAACTGTATTGCCAAATATGGTGTTTTTCAACAAATTTTTCCCAGTTCTAAAAACAAAGTAACTATCTTCTATTGAGTTATCTGTTTTTAAAAACTGGACTAATTAAATAGAAACTAAATCATCTTTTTTGATTTTTGATGCTGTTATTAATAGTGCTTAAGAAACTATTACTAATTATCAAAGATTTACTGGGTGGGTGGCCTCTATTCTTGTATTTGGTAATACTTTTAAGATCAAATTGGCTTATATTAAGACTGTTTTTCAATCTATATATGGTTTTTTGAATACAAAGTCAGTGTCAAAAAACAATGTAAAGCTTTTCTGTATGAGGTTTGCTTCCCAAAGTTCTTTAGATGCTGTATTTTTAGTTAAGTTTACAAGCTTTGTTTCTCTTGTTACTTTTAAAATTGCTAAATCTTTAATGATTTCTGAGTCTGATTCCTTTTTTGCTATTGTTATGTTGCATTATGTGCTCTTAAATATGTCTGCTGCTAATATTAAGTTAGTTTTTAGTGTTTTTGATAAAGTTTTTTGTGTTGTGCTAAAGCCTGCTGGTGTTTAGCAATACATAGTTGTGTACTTTAATGAATTAAATGTTGTTACATTTGCTTTTAATCACTAATTGGTATTAGTAAACAAAGATAATATTCAGATTTTTTTCTTTATGAATCAAAAAAAGACCATTCTGTTTTATAATAGGTTTAGAACCAAGTTGATTAACCTTTTTTCTGGCTGTATTATTTTTGAAATTAGTAATATGATTTTTTGGTTGGTAATCAGACTTGTTTTATTCTTTGTTTACCTGATTTTGGTCATCATTTCTGGTTTGCTCTGGTTATATTTGGTTCTTAAGCTGGTTTAAACTTTGTAGTTATTAAAACTGGTACACTGAAAAAATGTTATATTTGATGAAAAATTTTTGGTTGTTAGTGCTGCTTTAAATGCCAAAAAGTAGATTATTTGGCTGCAAACTATATAGTTTTTTCATCTCTTTCTCTCATGGCTCTCAAGATGTTCAGACTATGTTTTGTGGATAATGTTTTTTATGTTAAGACCTCTGCTTATCTTGATTCTTTAGAGTTTTTTCTTTGGCAGCTTCTACTTTTTTTTTTGTAATTGTTAGTGATTTTTTGTTTTTCTCTTGGCTGGTATTTCTGGAATCTAATTTGATTAAGTTGTTGGCTTTGGTTGAATTAATTGTTAAACTTGTTGGTGCTTTAGTTACTGTGTTTAAATATTTTACTAAGAGTAATCTTATCTTAAGCAGTATTCTTAGCTTAAAAGTTAATGAACTTAGTCTATCTGAATTTTTTTAGCAATGTTATTAGTAAGTTGAGAAAAAATGTGGTTTTTTTGAAAAAAAAGTGCTGCATAAATGATATTAATATGTTTGGTAATTTGGAGCATTCAACTAATATAGATGATAATATGTTTTCTAGCTTGATGTTTCTTTGAGCACATAAGTCTATTGATATTAAGTTTAATTCTTTGAAGACAGTTAAATAGCTAATTAGATTGGTCTTATGTAGTGTTACTTTGTTTAATATTATTCAAAAGATGTTGTCTTTGGGTAAGTTTTCTTCTGTTGTATTAATATAACATAACTTAAACTGGCTTAAATACTTGATTATATATAGAAAATGTGTGAATTATACTTAGTTTAATTCTTTTTATGTTTTTATATACTAAGTAGTAGTTGGGTCTTGCTTGTTAAATCTAATAATAATAATAATAATAAAACCAATTAATAAATAAAATATTTTTTATTCAAAACAATTACAAAAAAAATTAACTTATATTTTACTTAAATATAAAGATTATAAAAAGTAATTTTTATTTATAAAAACTTATTTATATTTTAAAAAAATTATACTTATTAATTACTTAATTTATAAATAATTATTATAATATAATTGAGTTAATATTTTAATAAAACAAAATTATATAATTAAACTTATTAATATGTTTTATCAATTTCAAAAAAGTAAAAAAAATTATATTTTAATTAATATACTATAAAGTTTTTAAAAACTGTATTATTATTTATATATTAATAATAATTTTTATTAATAAAAAAACACAATATATTAAGTATATTTTGAAATTAGCTAATTACAATTATTTTGTTAAAATAAAACTATATTATAATATTTAAGTCATTTTTACTTTTCAAAAACATAATACAAAACAAATAAATATTTACTTTTGTTAAAAATACATCATATTTTATAATAATCAATAGTATTTAAAATATTATGTTTTTTATATATTATTATCTATTAAAAAAGATAAAATAAAATCGAATTTAAACAATTTGAACAAAAAAAAGTTTTATTACCAACTTTAATCTACTTAATTAAAAATTAATAAACAATATAATTCAAATATTTTATTAAGAATAAAGTATAAATTAAACCAAAAAAAGCTTATAAAATTGATGTTTAATATAATTTACAATATTTAAAAAAAAAATCTTAATTTTATTACCAAAAACATTAACAAAAATTTATTTTCGAATTGTTTTTAAAGTTTTACCAAAATCAATAATACAAATTACTTTTAAGTTATTATTATTAAACAAAAAAATTAATGTTTAAAAAAAAATTAT
Organism: Geosiphon pyriformis; assembly: GCA_016748015.1. Taxonomy (NCBI): domain Eukaryota; kingdom Fungi; phylum Glomeromycota; class Glomeromycetes; order Archaeosporales; family Geosiphonaceae; genus Geosiphon; species Geosiphon pyriformis. The sequence continues at coordinate 17,398 of JAAOMT010000504.1, read as the reverse complement.
AAATATATAATATACTAAAGATATTGTAATAATGCTTTAAAATAAAATCAAGAAATTAAACATAATTTATTTAATTAAAAAGATTGCTTAAGCTCTTTATTTATTTTTAATCAATATTTTGAATTTACAACCATTTCAGAATTGGAAAAATTTAAGCAAAAATAACAAAAAAACTTAAAACTTTAGTTTTATTAAACAATTTATAATACTAATTAATATAATATTTAATTTTTAAAATAAATTCTATTAAATTTTAAAATTATTAAAAACTATTATATTCTGTTATTTAAAAATTACTAAAAAGCATATATTTATTTTAAATCTATTATTATTTAACAAAATTTTTAAATTTAATAAACAAATTTACAAAAAATATTACAAATATTTATTTAATTAAAGAATTAAAAATATGATGTTATTTTTTTTTATGTTTAATTAATAAGATCCAAATATTATTTAATATAATACATTAAACTAAATAATTTAAACTAAGTATAAATTATGTATTTACTATACATAACCAGTTACTTAAACCAATTAAAACAGCATTATACATTTACATATACAAAAATTATATCCTAATACTCAAAAAAAAAAAACACAATTTGTACATACCAAAACTAATTTTAAAAGTTTCAACAATTTTAAACAGCTTAACCATATTATTAAACAGCACAAATAATAATTTAGTAACAATTATTAGCATAGTTTTATTATGTAAAATCAAATTATTCTTTTTTATAAAAGCTTAGTACTTAAAATAAACAAGTCAAATATTATTTCTATAAGCCAGTTTAAAACTATACACAAAATCTATAATTTTATAATTAGAAATTTTAGTATTCTTAAAAACTAAAAAAAACTTTCAGAATTAATTTTTAAAAACAAATTCTTTATACAAAACATAATACACAATAATATTAAAAAAAACATAAAAAAAACAATTAAAATATATATAATAATAATCTGTACAAACCAAATAATGTTTTTTAAATAATTATATAAATATTTATTTTAAAAAAAAAATGTGGTTCAAAAATTCAACTTCTTTATAATATAAACACAAAATACTATAATAATACTTGTCATATAAATATTTGCAGATAGTCATTAACAATTTATAATATAATACTTTTATAAAATAAAAACATATTTTAGCTGTGACTTTGTTTGTAAACTTAAATACTATGTAAGAATTAGAGTATTAAACTAACAATAATTAAATTCAGTTTATATCTTTAAACAGACTATTATTCAAAACTCTAATATTAGATCTAATTTTTTAATAGATATAATAAATTATTTAAAAAATTTTATAGACAAAATGCTTTGTATTTTCAGAAACAATTTTATTTTTAGCTTTAATAAAACATTTTTACATATAAACTAAAAGTATTAAATCCAAAAATAAGATAACATTAGTTAAAATATTAGTTTTTTTATTACTTAAAATATCAAAATAATCCTTAATTTTATATTAATTAATACTTAAATTTTTATCTTTAATAATATTCATAATATATTAATGCTTAATTTAATAACAACTTTAAATAGCATATATTTAGAACTGTTTAATTGTCAAAAATTATTTCAATTTTATAAAAAAAAATATATATTTCAAAACCAATATAATAGTCTGTCAATCATAGTAAAAAAAACCAATCCAGATATTCTAAAATCTAAATTCAAATTCAAATTTTTAAAAAAAGTTATAGTATTAATTTTTATATTAGTAATACTCAAATTACTTAAAAAACTATTAATATAAATAGAAAAATAAATTACATTAATACTAATTAGTTAATTATAAACCAAACTAAATTTACACAAATCAAAAACATTCAAAAACTAAAAACCAATAACTAAAAACAATTTATTAGAACAAAAAGCCAAGATATTTAAAAACTAAACAGCTAATATAAATTATTCAAAAACAAGACTATAAAAGTTTAATCTCTTCCAGTATCTAAAAATTTTCCAGTTAAAAATAATATTTTTTCTATTATATAATTGTTTAACAAAAACAATACCAAACTATTTAAATAAATAAAACACTTTAAAAAAAATTGAACTATTTAAAACCATTAATATCAAAGTTTTATTTCAAAATTAAGATATTAAGTATAGAAAATTAACCAATAACAAATTATAATCACAAAAAATACGATTTATACTGGTTAAAAAATTGTTTATTGGATTAACTTTAATATTATTTTAATAATTATTTTATTATTTTATTAAATATTTTAGATATTAAAATAATAACAAATTTATTAAATATTTCTAATTAGCCATTAATTTATTAATAATAAATACTTAAAAATAAATATTAACAAATTATTATAAATATAAAAAAATAATTTGTATAATTTAAAAAAAAATTATGAATTTAATATAATGTTTTTGAGATTTATATAATACTTTAATAATTTTTAAAGTCTTATAAATATTGTTTATGTTAAATTACTATATAAATTAGTAATAGTTTATCTTAAAAACATTAATTTTTACTTATTAATTTTTGAAGCTTATTTGATTTATTTGCAAAAAATTCTTTAATAATTATAAAAATTAAAATTAAAATTAAACATTAAAAATATTATTTTAAAAAAAAGTTTAGTTTTTCTTAATTATATTATTAACAAAAATAGAATTAAATTTATTTATAAAAAATTATTAAAATTTAATAATTCAAAATTTTCTAAATTAAAATAAAATATAAACAACTTTTTTTTCTTGTTTATTTTAATAATTATCAAAGAATTTTAATTTTAATAAAGAAGTTTTTTAATTCTTTTTTACAATCATTCAAGTTAATATTTTTAAATTATTTCTGTTTAAATACAAAGCTATTGTTGGTTTTAGTATTACTGTTATAAAAAAAGCTGCTAAGAGTTCTAGTTCTAAAATTGTTAACAGAAATATTTTTTTCAAAAAAAAGTGATAAAAAAGTGTTTTGGATGATGGCATTATTAATAAAGGTGATTCTAATAAAAGAGTAAATAGAAATTTTTGGAATTTTAAAGTTGGTAAATTGTTTTAAGAAAAACTTGTAGCAGTTAAAAAATTGTTTTCAAAAATCAAATGTTTTAGACAGCTTTTACTTCTTTAAAATTTGCTGATATTATTAAAACAACATTTATTTTTGAATCAAACTTGATACAAATAATGAATTTGGTAAAGACTAAGAATATTGTGAGAAATGCTAATTTCAAAAAATCTACAATGTGTTTAAATTGAACTGTGATAATTAAAAAAATACTTATGAGAACTTTAGTAAAGGCTATATATGCTGTGTTTTTTAGATTTGGAATAATTAAGTTAATTAAAATACAACTAGTGAGACTGTGGCAAAAAGCTATTATTGAATTTAAATAATTTGATTATATTAATTTAGCCATAACAGAATAATTTATCTTAATCAAAAAAAATACTGTATAAGTTATTAGAACTAATAAAAACAAAGAATTATAAAATACAAAAAACAATAATAGAATACTAATTTACATTCTGCCAGTAAGAATAAATATACATAATATCTGGAATTTTATTAAGTCAATAAGTAGAAAAACATGTATTATTAATTATTATCTAATTACATATACCTAAATCAAATATGTAGTTGTTTGTTTCAATTCTACTGAGTCTTTAAATACTGTTATAAAATACACTAGTACTAAGAAGTGCTAATTTATGCTGATCTTATCTGGATTTTGCCAAATATACAAAGTATTAAAATTTGAAACATATATTATTGGATTGTACTATAAATAAAAAAAATTCTTCTGATAATATATATTATAAAGTTTTATTTGAAGCAGATAAAAACAGATTAGTTATTATCTATACTAAATATTCAATACCTGTTACTTGTTTTGTTTCTTTTAATAGTGTTTTTTAGACTAAAATTATTGGTGAATTATTTTTTTTTTTTTTTTTGTGTAAAATAATTCAGAAAATTTTGACTTTTCTTTACAAGTAGAGCTCTTTTCATTTTTTTCAAAGAATTAAATAATAGATTTGCTACTTTTAAGTATAGTTTTATTAATTATACAAAGAAGATTAATATGCCAACTAAAAATTTAAACACATTTAGACCAATATTTTCTTAATCTAGCTCTTAATATCAGTCATTAATAACTCTTTTATCACAAAATCAAGAGATAAATATAGTAATAAATGAAAGTTTGAGTGTGATTACTAGTAATAAAATTATTGCAAAAACAGAAATTTTGAATTTTTTAATAGTTTTTAAGTTAAAAAACAGTATAAAAAGTCTTTTAAATATAGTTTTGGGTCTTTTAACCAAAATGGCCAATGCCAATTTAGATTTGAAGTCTTATTTATTTTAATAACCAATTTAGTTTGGGAAATTGCTATTATATAATATTAGAGATATCAATGTTTTTGTTAAGCAAAAAAATATTATTTGTTGATATATAGAGTTAAGTAATATGATTTTTATTATTATTAAAACCAAATTGAGATTTAATATTAAATTGTAAATTATAAATAAGTTTAATAAAGTCTGTATTTTTACTTCTGGTTTGAACATGAGTTTTTATAGTATAGAAATAGTCATAATCATAAACAATTCTTTGGCTTGGCATATTTCAAAGATTAATGAGATTTTAGATTAATTGATTTTAGTATGTTTTTTGTTTAAAAAAAAGCTTTTAGTAATAATTTTAAGTTTGTATGCTATTGTTTTTTTTGAATCTAAGTTTAAATAGACTTTAAAGATTAATTTTTTATTGTCAAAGTGATTAATTCTAGTATTTTTGTTGTTTTGAATAAGAATTTCAATGAAAATAAGTCTAAAAAAAGTACAAATTTCAGAAAATACTCTGATATAAGACTAGTTAATTCACTTATTAGACATTTTTTGGTCAAATTTTCTATTTAAAACAAATTTAAAAAAGCTAAAAAAGGTATTAACTATATTTTTATTAGTAAAAATTTGTTATTAATAATTGCAAATTGTTATTACAAGTGATTATTTGGGCTCTCAAATCAAATAATAAACTCATAACTTGGTGCTTAATATCAAATTCAATTAGTAATATCTGAAGATCTGGGTAATCTAAAGATTTTGAGTTAAGTCTTTTGTATAATAAGCAGAAATTCAATTGTTGTTTTCAGTTGTCTTTTGGAATTGCAATTTTGTCAATTTTTTTTCAGTTTGGTGGCCAGCAATTTTCTAGTAAATTACACTCAATTTTGAGTGTTTATCTTCATTCCTGGGTCTTTTACCAATGCTATATTCTGACATCAGTACCCCGTGCATTAATCTTTTAAATTAATTTAGTAAATAAAAAATAAAAAAAATAAAAAAATAAAAAAAAATAAAGAAAAGAACACTAAAAAAATAAATCAAGGCAAAAAAAGTTAGTATCTTATCAATAATTATAATTAAGAGTTATTGGTTCAATATAGTTAAGTATTAATTGCTATTAATATGAAGTGTTGATAGTAGCAATAAATTGTGATTGAAATAAGTATTTTATTAATAGTGAATATTAGAACTTGGTGTTCTAAACTAAGGATTCTAACTTAGAGATTCTGTTTTTTCTGTTTTTAACACTACTGTTATATATACATAAATTTCATTATACAAAATTTCTTGAATTTTTTAATTTTCTAGCCAGGAATCCTAAAATTTTTGAAATTCTGTAATTTCTTGAGAGGAATCCTGGAATTCTGAAATTCTGCAATTCCTCTAAAAAAAATTCTGGAATTTTACTTTTACTGTATTTCATTTTAATTGATTAATTTATGTACTAATATATAATTCCTATATTTTATAAGTAATATTATCTCCTTTTTTTAATATTAAGCTTTATTAAAATTTTCTATATTTCCTAACTTTTCTTCTTTGATTAACTCCTGAACTTCTTTTTCGAGAATTAGTTGTGTTATTTTGATTTGTAATTCTTCAAATTGGGCATTAATGATTTTTCCTAATTGATTAATGGTAACTATATTCATTGCTGAATTAAGTAGTATGACTGGTCGATCTTAAAATCCTGTATATAGCCAATATATGACTTGTGCTTATGTGGACAAATTGTTTTTCTCTATAAATTGTTCTAGTTGTTGTAGTATTGTTGTATTGAATAACTATTTTGTCTTGTCAGTATATAAATTCTGAATATTGAGAATCTGTCCCAAGTAGTAATAGTAAAAGTTTCTTGGAAATTGTTGTAGCCACTAATTTCAAGTTTTTTTTATTATTTTTTGATATAGTACAACTGTTTTTGGTGTTTTTATTGACAACTTTATTTTTGCTATTATCTTATTTATAGTGTTTTCCAATTTTCTGTGTACCTTGTATTGGGTCTTTTTTTAATTATTTTTGTATTAAATAATTTGTTGGTTAATGATAATTTTTAGGCTTGTTTATTAAATTAATTAGAATAGTTGTTGTGTGAGTAAATAGATGTTATTGGTAATTTTCATCTTTTATTGTTATTTTTGGTCGCATTTACTGTGTTTTTATATATTATTCTATTTGATCAATTTGATATGTTTGTATTGATAACTATAATTGGTTCTAGATCTTATAGAATTTCATTCAATTAGACTAGTATTCATTATATTCCCAGTTGTGGAATATTACCAGTGAATGATGATAATATATTGTGATATGGTTTTAGTTGATTTTTATGTATTGCTTTAACTAAGATTTTGTTGTCCTATCTTAGTTTGTAAGTTCTATTTTATTTGAGGTCAAATTTTCTACTCTATTGTTTTTCTACTTTGATATAATATAAAAGTATTTTGTTTTCAATCTTGAATTTAACTGGTTTGTCTGATAATTGATTATCATGTCATTTTTTTCATTTTTTTTATAACTTTTAAATGTTATTAGCTGCTCTTTATCTTTTGTTTTCTAATGTTTTGATTAGTTTATATATTCTTCTTAGCAATGGTTTTTGAAAATTGGCTTTGATTATTAGTTCAATTGGATACATATTAACTTTTATCTTCACTAGTAATGTTGTTGTTCTGTCATAAACAAGTTCAAATAGTGTTGTTTGTGTGATATCTTGTTTCATTGTTTGATAAGCAAATAGTACTGATAATATAAACAAATTTTATTTGTCCTGGTTTTCTTAACTAATTTTGGCAATTGCTTTACACAATGTTTTGTTGAATCTTTTTACTAAACCATTTATTTATGAATGATATAATGATGATAATAATCTTTTAATTTCAAATCTTTGGCTTAATTCTGTTAATGTTCTATTTACAAAAGAGTTTCTTGATCTGATAACAATTTTTTCAAACATTTATGCTGACAAATCAAATTTTGGTGAACAAATTTAGCTATGAATTCTGCATCTGTTCTTTGAATTGCTTTTGTCTTTGGTCATTTGATAAGATAGTCCATAGCTACTGTTATATAACAATTGCTTCTGCTGGTTATTGTTAATAGTCTGACTAAGTCAATTCCAATTCTATTAAATGATTGTCTTATTCTAATTGGTCTTAATGGTTTGTTAGATCTTGTTCCTCCTCTTTTTTGACAAGCACCACAATTTTGAATGTATTGGATGATGTCTGGATATATTAATGGCCAGTAATATTTCTTTCTGGTTTTTTTCATGGTTGCTTCTTTATAAAAATATCCTGCTGTCAGATCTAAGTATATGTTGTATAGTATTGTTTCTTTTTCTGGTTCTGTGATTACTCTGAATGGTTGATCTGAATTTTTTCTGTTTTTCTGATATAATATATCTTGGTGAGTAATAAAATATTTTGATTGTTGTTTTATGTTGTTTCGTTTTTTTTAAGATAATTTCTCCTTGAACTGCTGTATATTAATATAATATTAGAGTTTTTGATATTTTTGGGTGTTCATCCTTTGTTATATTTTTTTAAGTTAAAATGTTCTTAGATTTGTCTCATTTGTGACAAACCATTAGCATTTCCATTTTCTTTTTCTTTTTTATAATGTACAGTATATTTAAATGGTAAAAGTTCTATTTTTTATTTAACATAATGGTTATTTCCAAATTTTTGCTTTTGGATTGATGTCAATTCTTTGTGATTAGTGTATACTTTAAACTTCTGGCTTAAATACTTTTTCCATTTCATAACTGCCTAATAGATAGCTAAGTGTTCTAATGCTGGTGGTTTATAATTCTTTTTTGCTGGGCTTAAGCTTCTACTGGTGTATACTATTGGATGTTTTTTTCTATCTGGTCTTCTCTAAGATAGTACTGTTCCCAATGCTTGACTCAATGTATCAGTGGTAATAATAAATGGTTTGTTGTAATCTGGATAAATTAATACTGGTGCTTAAATAAGCTTTCTTCTTAAAATATCAAAAGTTTCTTGCTGAGCTTCAGTTCATTCATATTTCACATTTTTAGTTTGGAGCTGGTGTAGTAGTTAAGCCAGTTTGAAAAAATTCTGTATAAATTGGTGGTAATATTCAGCAAATCCCAAGAATGCTCTTAATTTTGTGAGATTTATTAATATTAGAAAGTTTTTGACAATCTTAATCTTGTCTGAATCCATTTTGATGCTGTTTTTGCTTATAACATGTTCCAAAAATTTTAGTTTTGTTTTGCCAAAGAAGCATTTGATTGTATTCAGTTTCAATTCAGCTTTTTTTAGTCTTTCAAAAATCTGTTGTAAATGATGAAGATAATTATTGAATGTTTTTAAGAATGTATTTGTGTCATCTAAATAAATAACTACTGATTTTTATAGTAGTTTAATATAAACAATTTCCATGAGCTGCTGGAATGTGGCTGGTGTATTAGTTAAACCAAATGACATTACTTTAAATTCGAAATTCTCTTTTTTTATAGTGAATGCAGTTTTTTCTTTGTCTTTCAGTTTTATGGCTATTTGTTAATAACTACTGTTTAAATTTAATGTTAAAAACTATTTTTTTCCTCTAAAAGCATTAAATAATTCTTGAATCTGTAAAGTCAGATAGCCATCTTTATGAATAACACTATTAAGTTTTCTGTAATCCACACAAAAGTGGATTTTTCTATTTTTCTTCTGAACCAGTACCACTAATAATAACTATCAATTCATTAATGATTGAATTAACTCATTGTTCAACATTCTGTTAATTTCTTGTCAAATAATTTTATGGCTTACTAATAGTACTCAGTATGCTCTCTGTTTAATTGGCATTGTATTTTCAGTCTTGATCTAATGCTGAATGATATTAGTTTGGCCAAATTCATTTTCACTGGCAAAAATATCAGTAAAATTATTAAGTAACATTTTGAGTTGCATTTGTTGGAATGGGTTTAGATTTCCCAAGTTTATTTGTTCCAATTGTTCTTATTTTTTTTGTCTATATATTATTTGTGATATAATATCCATATATTTGCATAATTGTAAAAAGTCTGAAATGATGCTTAGTAATTGGTCTTCGACTTTAGTGCTTAAGTATCCAATAGTGGTTCTTTTTGGTATTTCAATGAAATCTTCAGTTGTATTATGGATAGAAATTTTGATGTATTTGTAGTTTTTAGCTGGTATATAGAGATTGATAATAGCAATTTCTTCTAATTTACAAATAGTGGCTTCTGCTTCAAAAATTTGGAATTGATTTCTTACTTTTCTTTCTATAACTACTAAATACTGATTATATGGTGGAATAAAAATTGATTGACAGGTAAAAATAATTTTTTCTTTGTCAATGTTTTTTTCTTCTGCTATATTAACTGATATGTCTATTCTATATATAAATCCAAATCTACTTATCCCTTTTGTTGTTATTTCTAATTTCTCTTTATTTTTTATTGGCACTAATTGAACTATTTTTACTAAAAATAGAAATATTGCCTATGCTATTTTTTCATTTAGTTTGATGATATATGGTTTTTCTGAATTATTTTGTAGTATTGCAATGATATTTTCTATATATTCTGTGTCAATTATTCTTTCTCTTATATTAATCCTCTTTTTTGCTAAACTACTTCTAGATGCTAGTTAAACTATTGTTGTTTTTGGAATTTTCAATGCTATTTTCAATACATGTACATGAATATGGTTTTAATTTGATGGTATTTTTTTCTAAATATCTTAGATCAAATTCTGTATTAGTATCATATACACATTCTGGCATAATATTTTCATTGTTATTACAAAACTATTTTAATTTTGCTCTTTGGACAAATCAGAAAGTGTGATGTATTGTTTTGGATTTGAATTGAAATCCAAATTTTTGCTATTGTTGTTGTTATTTTAAACTGAATTAGAACTTTTGTTATCATTATTGTTATCAGAGTTTGAATTAAGATTGAATAATAATTTCAATTCCAATGTGCAGCTGCTAATTGGGTTTTTTTTTGGGATCATGTAAATTATGTATGGTGGTGAATTGTAAATAAGATTACACTCATTACAATATTGAAAATTACATAAAATTAAATAGTATTGACAAAGTTAAGTGTTTAACTGTTCTAACCACTGTTTTTGTTCTGCTCTGGTTGGTATTAAATTTTGGTAGTGTTTATAAAACTTTTTAGGACCAGCTTTGATGTTAAAAAAAGCATCTGAATTAGAAATAAAGAAAGTTTTGGCTGGTTTAAATGAGTTATTTTTAATTTCTAATATTTTACTAGGTAAAGTATCTTTAACTTTGCCACTTGCTATTTTTCAGATCTTATTCTTATTGTGTGAGTAACCATCTAAGCATGATACAGTACAGTTCTATATAGCATTAAAAGACATTCCTCTATTGATCCAATCACTTATGAGGATTATGTATTGGCATAAGGTGTCACACATTTTTCTTTAACCAAAAATGTTATTCTATATTTCTTTGTCAAATAACTGTTTTTCATAAGCGAGACATGATTTGTTGTTTCACTTGTCTTGTTATTTTGGGTAGCTATATTATTTTTAGTGATATGGCTTACAGTAATAATGAATACATATCCAATAGTTTTCATCAAGTACGACCCAGGCTTCTATGGAGGACAGCTTTTTCTTGCAGTCCTTATATTTCAATAATATATAGGGGGGTTTTGGTCTAGTGTTAATTAAGTAGAATTTTTCTTAATTACTATCTGGTTCTTTGGTGGCTGTGGCTTCTTCAGATATGTCTTTTTCTTTTTCTTTTCTTTTGTTATTCCAAAAGAATATTGGTTGTAATTTATTGTGGTTGTTATCAGTCAATAAAACTTGATAGGCTTTTTAGGTAGATTTCTTCTTTTTTTCCTCAAATTCTATTAATAATGCTGGTATGGTGGTAATCTTGAAGTGACTGCAGATTGCTAGTATCCAAGTGTGTCAGCCATTTTGGTTGAGTTGTAGCTCCTGGATGTTTCAGTTGAGCATAGTGTTAGTTTTGGACAGCCAGTTATTACCAATTAGTGTTTGGTACTAGGTGGTTTCTATGATAAGGACTTTGATCAATACTATAATGTTATTAACCAGTACTATAATGTCATTGACTTCAAACAAAAAGTTGTCAATCTCACCAATGGGCATTTTTGTTACTTTATTGGTGGTAATAATTTTGACACTGATAGTATAATCAACTCAGTAACCTAATTGGTTTATGAGTTGTCATGTGATAATACTGCCAGCTAATCCACTGTCTAGAATCAGTTTAATGGGCTGACTATTGACTTTGACATTTGTATATATTACAGTAATGGGTTTTGATTCCAGAACAGCTCTATTAAATAGCAGTGTTTCAACTAATTCCTTAAGTTCAAAAAAAAATAGCAGTAAGTGATTTGTTTTTAGTAATAATTGCTAAAGGTATGTTATTAGTGAATAGTTGAGTTTGATTGGGTTTCTGGTTGCTGGGTTTGGCATTTTTTAGAGTAACCAGAAGACTTAAATAGTTTTAGGAATTTGGGTTTTGACTGTAACCAGTTTCTGAACTCCACTGTTATGGTTCTGAAGACTGTTGTGATAAACTAGAGATTGACTGATGCATTATTATTACTGATCACCAGTTTTATTAAATGTATATGATTCTCAGTCTCAAATTTCCAGATATTTGAACTGAGTTTGATGATGGTATTGGAATGGATTAGGATTGATAAATTACTTGTGGCTGCAATTGATAAATAACTAGAACTGGAGTTTAATAGATTGAAGGTATATATATTGGTTGTTGTGTCATTTGTAGAAAATAGGATTGATATTGATAAGGTTTATTTAATAAATTGTGGGTGTAATTCTGGTTTGAAATCTGTGATTGGGGTTTTAATATTGATTACCCAATTGTTGTTACAGATAATTATTTAGGGTCTCAAAGCAAATAACAAATCCATAACTTGGTGCTCAGTTGATTTAATAATAATGTTGATTTCTAAAGGTTTTCATGATCTGAAAGTTTTGGTTGAGTCTTTTGTATAATAAACAGAGATTCACTTGTTGTTTTCTCAATAGCCTTCCAGAATTGCAATTCTGTCAAATTTCTTTCTCAGCATGGTGACCAGTAATTTGACAGAAATGCCTTTTTGGTAAGCTATCCTTTAATTCTCAATGTTATACCCTTTCTTTGAGGTTTTTTACCAGGCTATCCTTGATGTCAATAATTCAGCACTTTTACTTTTTAATCAATTAGTAAAACAAAAGAAATAACAAAAGGAAATAAAAAGAAAATAAAGAAATAAGTCAAGGTGATAAATATTAGTATCTTATCAATAGCCGTAATCAAGAGCTATTGTTCCAGTGTAGTTAAGTATCAATTACTATCAACATAAAGTATTGATAGTAGAGAGTGAATTCAAATAGTAAATAATTATTTATTGATATTTGTGAATAAAAGATTGCTTAGATCAGATCTAAACTGAGAGATCTGTTTTTTCTTCTTCTAATGCTACTGCTATATATACATAATTAATGTTCTATGAAATCACTCACATTCCCAAACAATGTATTATAATTTCTTGAGCAATGCTCACATTGTTGAGCAATGTGCTCTAATTTTCTAATATTGCTTTATATTGCTGAGCAATGTGCTCATATGCTAACTACTACTCCCTTATTGGTCTACTATTTTTCTATATTTGTTTTCTTTTTTATGAGTAACATTATCTTCTATTTTTAATATTGAGCTCCATCAAAATTCTCATTTTGAATTATGTCAAATACTTCTTTTTCAAGTAGTGTTTGTTCTACTTTACTCTTTATTTCTTTAATTTGTGAGTTGTTCATTTTTCCTTATTGGTTGATAGTTATTGTTTCCATGTCAGAGTATAACAATATTTCTGAGTAGTTTTGAAATATAGTGTGTAGTCAATAAATAGTTTTAATATGTAATGTCAAGTTTGTTTTCTTTTCAATAATGTCTTTAATGTTCCAAATTATCTCTTGATTAAAGATTCTTGGATTTGTCAAGATATAATTTCTGAATATCTATTTTTTGTCCCAATTGATAGTAGCAATATAATATTGAAAGTTGGTTTATTCATTGGTTCCAATTTTCTTTCACCAGTTCTTCTGTTGGAACCATGGTGGTTATTTTTTCAAAAGTGTTCTTTACTTTCTTTACTATTTTATCTGACCAGTTTATTGATTGTTTCTGTGGTCACTGGTATGGTGTTTTTTTCCCTTTTTGTTTGGTGTTTCGATAACAAATTGTTTGGTTGTTGATGATAATTTCTATGTTTACTTGCTGTTGACTTAAAGCCTAAAACAATTGTTGAGCTAACATGTGAATATGATCTGGTATTTCTATTTTTTTTGTTGTTTTTGTTGCATATACTGTGTCTTTATATACTCTTTTGGTTTTTTAATTTAACATGTTTGGTTCAATTACTATGATTGGTTTCAAATCTTGTGGAATCTCATCTGATTGGACTAGTATTCTTTGTGCTCTTAGTTATGGAATATTAATGGTGAATGCTGATACTATGTTTTGATAAAGTTTCAATTGATTTCTATGTACTGCTTTGGTTAAAATTTTGTTGTTCAACCTAAAATTTTTTTTATGTGAAACAGTCTGTCCTATTTGGAGTTAAATTTTCCACTTTATTGTTTTTCTGCTTTGGTACAATATAAAAGTACTTTGTCTCTAATCTTGAATTTGACTGGTTTTTCTGATAATTGGTTATCATGTCTTTTTTTTGTTTTTCTTATGACTTTTGGATATTATTAGCTGCTTTTTGCTGTTTGTTTTCTAGTATCTCCATTAAGTTATATGTTTTTTTCAACAATGTTTTTTGAAAATTCTCTTCTGTTATTGGTTCTGTTAGATATGTTTTGACTTCTATCTTAACTGATAATATTGCTGTTCTACTATATACTAATTCAAATAGTGTTGTTTATGTAGTGTCTTGTTTTATTGTTCTGTAAGCAAATAATATTGATGATATAAACAAATTTCATTCATTCTGGTTTTCTTGGCTGATCTTGGCTATTGTTTCACATAGTATTTTGTTGAATCTTTCAACTAACCCATTTGTTTGTGGATAATATAATAATAATAATGGTCTTTTTATTTCAAATCTTTGACTTAATTCTGTCAATGTTCTATTCACAAAATGAGTTCTTTGATCTAATAGTAGTTTTTTTGGACATCTGTGTTGACAGATCAAATCTTAATAGACGAATTCAGCAATGAATTCTGCATCTGCTCTTTGAATGGCTTTTGTTTCTGGCCATTTTGTAAGATAGTTCATGGCTACTGCAATATATCTGTTGTCTCTGCTGGTTATTGTTAATGGTCTGACTAAGTCAATTCTGATGCAATCAAATAGTTGTCCTACTTTGATTGGTCTTAATGGTTCATCAGGTTTTGTTCCTTCTCTTCTCTAACAAGCATCACAATTTTGAACATATTGGATGATGTCTGGATACATTGATGGCCAATAGTATCTTTTTTTGGTTTTTTTTATGATTGCTTCTTTGTGAAAATGTTTTGCTGTTAGATTTGAGTACATGTTAAATAATATTGTTTCTTTCTCTGATTCTGTAATTACTCTGGTTGGTTAATTTGGATTTCTTTTGTTCTTCTAGTAAAGTATATTTTGATAGTTGATAAAATATTTTGATTGTTGTTTTATGTTGTTTTGTTTTTTTTGAGATAATTTTTTCTTGAACAATTGGATATTTATATAATGTTGGAGTTGTTGGTATTTTTGTATATTTATCTTTTGTTATATTTTTGGGTTTAAAATGTTTTCAGATTTGTTTTATTTATAACAGACCATCAACATTTCCATTTTCTTTTTCTTTTTTGTAATGTATTGTATAATTAAATGGTGAAAGTTTTATTTTTTATCTGACATAGTAATTGTTTCCAAATTTTTGCTTCTGGATTGAAGTCAATCCTTTGTGATTGGTGTACACATCAAACTTTTGACTCAAATATTTTTTCCATTTAATAACAGCCTAATAGATAGTTAAGTATTCTAGTGCTGGAGTTCTATAATTTTTTTCAGCTGGACTTAAGCTTCTACTGGTATAAGCTACTGGATGTTTTTATCTATCTGGTTTTTTTTGAGATAGTACTGCTTCCAATGCTTGACCTGATGCATCTGTTATAATTATAAATGGCTTGCTATAGTCTGAATAGATCAATACTAGAGCTTGAATAAGTTTTCTTTTCAATATATCAAAAGCTTCTTGCTGAGTTTCTGTCCATTTATATTTGGTGTTCTTTGTTTGAAGTTGGTGTAATAGTTGAGCTATTTTGGAAAAGTTTTTGATAAAGTGGCAGTAGTATCCAGCAAATCCCAAAAATGCTTTTAATTCTGTAAAATTATTTGGTACTGGAAAGTTTTTAACAATTTCAATCTTGTCTGGATTTGTTTTAATACTGTTTTTGCTCACAACATATTCCAAAAACTTATGTTCTGTTTTGCCAAAGAAGCATTTGTTAACATTTAATTTTAATCCTGCTTATTTGAGTTTTTCAAATACTTGTTAGAAATAATACAAATGATTATCAAATGTTTTTGTGAACACATTAGTATTATCTAAGTATATGACTACTAATTTTCATAGTAGCCCAGTATAAACAATTTCTATGAATCACTGGAAAGTGGCTGGAGTATTTATCAAGCCAAATGGCATAACTTTGAATTTGAAATTCTCTTTTCATGTTGTAAAAGCTGTTTTTTTTTATCTTCTGGTTTCATGGCTACTTGCCAGTAACTACTGTCTAAGTCTAAAGTTGAGAACTATTTTTTTTCTCCAAAAGTGTTAAACAGCTCTTAAATCTTTGGTGTTGAGTAACTATCTCTCTTAGTTATTTCATTTAGTTTCCAATAATCCACACAAAAGTGGATTTTTTTATTTTTTTTATGAACTAATACTACTGATAATAATTATGGACTTATTAATGGCTGAATTAGCTCGTTGTCAAGCATTTAATTGATTTTTTGATGAATAATTTCATGGCTGGCTGGTGGTACTCTATATATTCTTTGTTTAATTAGTATTTCATCTCCAGTCTTGATCTGGTGCTAGATTATGTTGGTTCTGCCAAATTTATTTTTGCTGGCAAAGATGTCATTGAAGTTATTGAGTAATATTTTGAGTTGTATTTGTTGAAGTGGATTTAAGTTTCCCAAGTTTATCTGTTCTAATTGTTCTGGTTGAAGCAGATAACATTCTTCTTGTCCGTATATTGTTTGAAATGTGATATCTACATATCTACACAGTTGTGAAAAGTCTGGAATGGTGTTTGGCAGTTGGTTTTCAACTTTGGTGGTCAAATATCCAATAGTTGTTCTTTCTAATATCTCAATGATATTTTTTGTGTTGTTATAAATAAAAATTTTGATGTGTCTGTGATTTTTGGCTGGTATGTGTAGATTGACTAGTTCAATCTTTCCTGATTCACAAAGTGTTGCTTCTGCCTCAAAAATCTGAACCTGATTCTTTGCTTTTTTTTCTATAACTACTATATACTAATCATATAATAGAATGGAAATTGATTAATGAGTGGAGATAATTTCTTCCTTGTTAATAATTTTTTTCTCTGCCATATTAACTGGTATGTCTATTCTATCTGTTGATCTGAATTCTTGTATTTCTCTAGTTGTAATTCCTAATTCTTCCCTATTTCTTACTAATACTAATTGAGCTATTTTAATCAGAGGTAGAAATATTGCCTGTGTTATCTTTTTGTTTGGATTTATAATGTAGGCCTTTTCTGAATCATTTTGTAGTATTGCAATAATATTTTCTATATATCTTGCATCAATTATTCCTTCTTTGATGTTAATTCTCTTTTTTGCTAGACTATTCTTAGATGCTAATTAAATCATTGTTGTTGCTAGAATTTCCAGTGCTATTTTCAGATTTATGTAAGTGTGCAAATGTGGTTTCAATTTGAGAGTGTCTTTCCCTGGATATCTCAGATCAAACCCTGCATTGGTATCATGTACTTATTCTGACATAATATCTTTGTTATTATTACTGAACCATTTAAGTTCTTGTTTCTTGG
>JAAOMT010000397.1:37870-64558 GCA_016748015.1 Geosiphon pyriformis | reverse complement strand
CTTAAAAAAAAAAAAATTTAAGAGCTATTATTAATAATATCATAATTAAAAAAAGTCAATAAATAGAACTATTTATGGTTTTATAAATAATATTTTTACGTAAAAATTTAAAGAGTTGGTTAAAAATATTAAAAACTTAAATAATAAAATAATTTTAATTTTAAAAATAATTTTAGATAATATTTGTATTAATTAATTTAAAAACTAATTTTGTAAAAAAGATAAATTTTTTTTTAAATATTAATATTAATTAAAAAACAAATAATAAAAGTAAGACTTTTTTATACTTTTAATCAAATATTTTAAACCTAAAAAAATAAATACAAATAAAATAATAGTTTTTTTATTTTTATTTTATTACTTTAAATTTTAGATATTAATTTGTTAATAATTGTTAAAAAATTATTTTTTATAATAAATAATTTTAAAAAATTATTAGATTTATATTATTTTTAAAAAAAATTTGCAAAAAATTATAACATTAATTAAAAATAAAAAAATCTAAATAAACAAAAATCTTGAAAAACAAAAAATATATTTAAATAAGTTATAATTTTCAAAAAAAAATTCATAATATTTTTAAAAAAATAATTATTTTAGTTTTATTTAAATTTAATAAAATTATATTAATCTAATAATAACTAATTAGATTATAATAAAAAGCTATAATAAAATATGTTAAATTTAATTAGATTAATTTATTGGCTTTAAAATATTTTTTTAATTAATAAAAATTTTATATATATAATTAAGACTAATAAAAATTAAACAATATAAAAACAAAAAAATAAATTTAAAATTGTATTGTTTATTTTGTTTATGTATATTATTGTTTATAATAATCTTTTAAATAAATCTAAAAAATTTACATTATAAATTATATATATTATTATAAAATATAATATATAATTATTTATTTTAAAATTAAAAAAAATTTAAATTAAATTTATTATATTATTTGTATTTTTAGTAAAAATTATAAATATTTTAAATATTTTAAATTAAAATATAATTTACTTAAAAAATTTTTTAATAAATTCTAAAAATATATGTTTTTTTAAATTAATTAATCTTATTTTGTTAATTTTTATGTTAAAAAAAATGTTTTATTTTTTATATAATCATTTATAATAGTAAATTATAAATTTAAATAGTTGTTTTTGGCCAAATTTTTGGTTAAAATATATTTTATTTAATGTTTTTTTAATTTATTTTTTTATTTATAGATTTTAAATAAATATTTTAAAATATAACTGAAAATAAAAAAGCAAATTCCTTTTTTTCTTCATCCAAAATTCCCAAAAAAGAGTCAAAAGTTTTTTCAAAAGAATTTTTACCATTCAGTACGATATCTCTAAACTGTTTTTGTTTGATTACAAGATTGCTGTTGGCCCAAATACTACTATCATGAAGAAGGCTGCTAAGAGTTCTAGTTCTGGTGGTGGTTTTGAAACAGTCTTGTCGAAAAAGAAGAGGAGGGGAGGTGTTTTGGAAGATGGTTCCAGTAGTAAAAAAGTAGCTTCTAAAGTTTAGGAGAGCTATTCATGGGGTTCAGAGACTGGGGACACTACTGAATCTAAGAGTGTTAATATGGAAGAAGAGTGTCTGGTAGAGAAGACCAGCTTTGATTATGGTAAAAGTGGTGCTCTGGCTGGTGGAGATCATGATCAAACACTCACGGGTTCAAAAGTTAAAACCAAGAAGGCATTGGGCAAGTCGTTGGGAAAGATTGATTTCTCAAAGAGTAGTGATGATGATAGTGTTCTCTCAGATGCTCCTTTTAAGCTCCCCCCTCCTATGAAAAACTTAGTTAATGTTCCAGTCAGGAAGTCATTTGCATTGGATATTAGCTTAGATAAGGTGGCCAGCAAATTTTCTCAGGAAAAGCTTGTGGTGGTGAGGAAATTATTTTCTGGAATCAATGGTTTTGGAAGGGCATCTACTCCTTCAAAATTCTCAGAGATCATCAAAGTGACGTTCACTTCTGAATCGAGTCTAATGAAAGCTACTGATAAGGCTGCGAGTGCGAAGATCCTAGTAAACACCAATCTCAAAAAATCATTTGGGTGGTTAGATCAGGCTGTGGTCATAAAAAAAATTCTGATTGAAATGTCAGCTGAAGCTGTGCGCGTTGCATTATCCGAGTTTGGAGTTATTAAGGTGATCAAGATGCAATTAATCAGGCTGTGACAGAAGGCAGTGGTAGATTTCGAGCAATCGGATCAGGCTGATTTGGTTGCAGCTGAGTGGTCTATTCTGATTGGGAAAGATGCTGTATGCATGGCTAGAGCTAATTCAGACAAAAAGACATGGGATGCAAGGAATTGACATAGGGCACTGTTCTACACATTGCCAATGGGGACTAATGCTCATAATATCTGGGACTTTGTTAGATCTGTGGATGAGAAAACATGTGTCATTGATCATCATCCTGTTATGTATGCTCAGGCCAGGTGTGCTGTTGTTTGCTTCGACTCTGCTGAATCATTGAATGCTGCTGTGGGAACCACATCAGTACTTAAAAACGCCAATCTCTACTGGTCTTGCCTCATTTCTGCTAAATGCACCAAGTGTGAGAAGTTGGGTCATATGTCATTGGATTGTGTTGTTGGTGGGAAATTTTCTTCTGGTAATTTGTCATGTAGGGCTTTCTCGGACACAGATAAAAGCAGGCTGGCAGCCATCTATGCCAAATGCTTGGCTTCAGTTGCTTGTCTGGTCTTTTTTGGTGATCCATCTTGGGCAAAAGTTGCTTGCAGGTCTTCTTCTCTCCCTCTTTCTAGTCAGAATGTTTTGGTGGATAATGGCTCTTTTTTGGAGATGAAGCTGTCCCTACTGGTTACAATGGAGGTCAACAATAGGTTCGCCACTCTTGAGTGCAGTCTCACCAGCCTCGCGGAGCAAGTTGGTAAGCTGGCTAAGAGATTGGATGCATTTGGACCAATGGTTCCCCAGCCTAGCCCTGGATGTCAGCCGTTGGTGACCTCTTCATCACAGGATCAAGGGGTGGATGTAGTGATGAGTGAGAGCTCGGGTGTGTTCACTGGTGGTGAGACTGTTGTGAGAGCAGTGTCTTTCGATATGTCTTCGGTGTCTAAGCTGGAAGACAGCATAAAGTGTCTAATGGAAACGGTTTTGGGCCTTTCGGCCAAAGTGGATAGTATAGATGTGCATTCGGTGTCTCTACCTCTCACTCAATGAGCAGTTTGGTCTGGAAAGTTGCCACATGCAATGTTAGGGACATGAACAATCCTGCTAAGCAGAAAAACATTATTAAGTGGCATAAGGAAATAAACAATTTGGTTTCTATCATTACTGAAATGAAATTAAGAAGTAAGATTTGTTCGTGGATTGTAGATAAGTTTGATGGTGTTCGAGTGTTCACTTCTGGTTTAGACTCTGGTCACTTGGGTGTGGGTGTTGCTGTTATTATGGACGTTTTTTTGGCTCATCATATGTGCAAGATTTCTGAGGTGTCTGGTCAGCTTCTGTTCATTAAATTACTTTTCAAGAGTAAATTTTCTGTGTTGATTCTGGAGCTTTATGCTGGTGTTTCTCTGGCAGTTTGGTTATCTCAGGCTGGTGAAATCAACTCTCTCATTGCGAAGACTGTCAATAAATCTTCTTTCATTATTCTTGGTGGTAATTTCAATGAAGATGGTTCTCATAAGTGTGCAAGTTTTAGGAAGTGCCTTGATTTGGGTCTGGCAAATTCTTTGGTCAAAAGCCTGGCTGTGAAATTGCCTACTTGGGCAAACTCTAGGGGTGCTAGAAAAATGATTGACTATATATTTGTTTCTTCAAATTTGGTTAATGCAATAGTACACTGCAGTGTCTCAGATGTTGGTGAGTATTTTGAAATGGACTATCAGGCTGTTTTTGTGTCTTTGGGTTTGGGTGGTTTATTGGATGTGCAGTTGAATTTTCTTCGCAAACAGGTGAATAGAGATTGTTGGAAGTTTAATTTTAAGGGTGCTGATAACGTGAAATGGAACAAATTCAAGGGTGCTACGGCAGCTAATGCTGCCATGTTCTTTGATGATTTTATTGTCTCCCAGTAATTCTCAGATTTGGATGCAATGTGAGACATTGTTCACAAGATAATGATTTTTTCAGCTGATGAGGTGTTCAAGAAGAAATGATTTAAGGACTATGATGGTGTCTTCACTAGGAATTCATCCAAATTTTATAAGTTGGAACTTTTGATATCGAAGCTGATTAAAGCTTTTCGGTTGATTTGTTGTGACAAATTCATTTCACTGTTGGATGTCTGGAGTTCTCTTGATAATGATAATGCCTCTGTGGTCAGATTTCTTTTTCTCTCTAGCTTTCCTCTTAATACTGTTTGGTCAGCTTTTTCTAAGATCAAAAAAACTTATTGCTCACTTAAAATGGTGGAATTGAAGCACATAGAGGAATCTCAAATTAAATCAGCAATCAATAAGAGAATGGAAAGTTTCGAGCTGAACAAGGGTTACATTATTCGGAGCATTCTGGAGCGAACTTTCCATAAGATTGTTTTGGATTACTTGGTTGTGGACGATGAGCTGATTTTGGAACCTGGTCCTGTGAGATCAAGGGTGGATGAAATCATGGAAGAATGGACTAAGAAGCATAGGGTGGTTCCCGATGTTTCTGATATGTGATACTGTCAGTATCAGCTATTGAATTACGTTTTTAATGAGGCTTTTTCTGATGTAATGCAGCCAATTGAGTTTTTGGAATTGTTTGGTATGGTTTCTGATCTGCCTATTAACAAGGCTGCTGGTCTTTCAGGTATTTCAAATGAGCTGTGGATGCACAGTAATAGGTCTGTTCTGGATATGCTTTTGGTGCTTCTGAATTCTTGTCTGTCTCATGAGTCTGTGTCTGGTCCTTGGAGGGAAGCTTGGATTTCGATGATCCCTAAACCATACAAGTCGAAAAGTGTCCTCACAAATATTTGACCTATAGTCTTGATTAAAACAGCTCATAAGATCCTCTTCAACAGGATATCACTGGCGTGCAGTGCTCATAACATTCTTCGTGGAGATAATTTTTTAGTTTTGAAGAGTACAACTACCCAAACTCCTATTTTTGCTATTGGTTTGATTGTTAAAAATGCTTTGGAGAAGAACCAAGAGCTCTAGCTGGTATTGTAGGACATGCGAAAAGTGTATGACTCTGTTGGATGGGAGCATCTCAAGAAGTGTTTGGTCAGAATCAAAATGTGTGACAAATTTATTTGTTTTTGTGGTAATATTCATAGAAATCAGACCAATTGGGTTATGACAGATTTCGGTTTAACTGATGGTTATAGTGTACATGATGGGTTGGACCAAGGAGAAGTTTTTTCCCCTCTTCTTTGGCACATATTTTATGATCCTCTTTTGTGTGAAGTCAAGCATCAAAAGAGTGTATACAGGTATAGACTTAATTTCCATTTTGTCTCTAGAAGTAGTCACGCTGAATCTTAGGCTGGGTTTTCTACTTTCTTTGCTGCTGGGGCCTTTGTTGATGACATGATTTGGGTTGGCAGCAGTCAGGCTGCTATTCAACATATTCTCAATGTTGCTAATGAATTTTTTTAGATTAATGACATTTCAATCAATAATGACAAAACTGTGGTCATTTCTATTAATAGCAGGATCAGCAATCTGTCTCTTTTCATCAGTGGTTCACCCATTTCCATAGCCAAAAAAGGCAAATCTCATCAGTATCTTGGTATCTTTCTCTTAACTAATGGTCTTTCTAAGCCTAGTTTAGCTAAAGTGTATTTAGACATTTGTTTTTTCAGCAATTTGGTTCTAAAGAAAGTGGTTTCAGATAAGCAGTTCTTGTACCTGATGTTGGCAGTTCTTTATCCTATAGTCAGCTACAAGACACAATTCAGTTTTGTTCCTGTTAGTGTGTATGACAAATGGAATGCTCTGATTCATAAGGGTTTGAAACTTAAATCTGGTTTTTCTCTCAATTTTCCTAGTAACATGATTTATCATCCTTCCTTTTTCGGTTTAAAGTCATTTTCACAATGTCAGTGTAAAAGCAAGGTTGCTTTACTTATTAGTTTTGTGAACTCCTGCGGGGTCCTGGGTCAATTGTTTAATCACAGGTCTTATGACTTGCAGATTCTGTATTGGCACCCCATTCATTCATTGAGTTCACCAGCTCATATCCATGTCAGTGTTTCCAATAATTTCTTGTTAAGTTTGGTACACATTCTTTTTGAATGCAATTTGTCTTTAGGTGGCTCTTTGGCCAGCTCTTTTTGGTTTCGTGATAGGGTGCCTATATCTACTGTTCTGGGTAAATCCTTGTTTTTCAAATACATGCCTTCTCTTTGGTGATATGGCATTGTCTTTGTGGATCAGCTTCAGGATCATCATGAGGATATCTTTGATTAGTACACCTTTAAGTGGTGGAAAAAACTGGATCCTTGTGGCCCAGTTTCTGAGTAGTTCGGGCACTCTGTTGTATTTTTTAGTGGTACACCTCTCTCTTCTTTGGCTTTGTGTGGTGTTAGCCCTATGGACATTTGTGGTTCTGATGATTTTGTGTCTGTATATGATTGTCTTTCTTGGGTTGGCACTAATAGTTTGTCTGTGTATACAGATGGGTCGGTGAAAAATTTGGGCATGACTGGTTGTAAGGCCGGAGCTGCTGCCTTTTTTGAGGACATTGACTTGGGTTTAGGTGTCTGTGTTTAGGGTTTAATGTTGTCTACTTTGGCAGAGTTGCAGGCTATAGCATTGGCTCTGAAGTGTGTACCTGTGGATCATTCTGTTTGCCTGTTTTTAGATAACCAGGCTGCTTTGAATGCTTGCAAATCAGAGGTTAACTTGGTGTGTCCTGATTTTCACAATCAGTGTTGGGTTGAGCACCAGCATATTAGGAATATTATTCACAGAAAAAATTTGAGGGTTAGCTGGCACAAGATTAAAAGCCACTCTGGTGTATTAGGAAATGATTGCACCGATAGCATCGCTGACGCTGCAGCTCTTTCTGATCAGTTTCTCTCTCCTTGTGTTGCTAAATGGTTTTTGTTGGCAGATGGTGATATTGTTTCTGGTAATTCTAGGCACTTTGTTTGAAATGTTTTTCGTGCTGTCTATCGGGCGCGCTGGGAGATCGGTTTTGGTTCTGGGTTTCTAGCTGGTGATTTGCACTCGGATGTCAATTGGCTTACCTTTTCTGGAGTTTGGCACTCTGATTTGCATATGGCAACTGGTTTCACCAGTAGACGCACTGCTGATATTCATACTTACTTTATGAAGGCTTTGTACCATCGGCTTTCTGTTGTTGTTTAAAAGCGCATTTATGATAAATGTTACCCTAGCGTTTTGTGTCTATATTGTGGTAAGATGGAGGTGTCTGATCATGTGTTTTCTTGTATGATTAATGATGCAGCTCGTCGTTGGGTTTTGGAATCCTGTATGTCTTCTTGGAAGATGCTTTCTGGTCTCTCTCTCTCTTCTTCAAGCATTTTATAGATGCTGTTGATCTGTGCTTCAGATTTCCTGGTATTCTCAGCTCTTTGCAAGAGTTTCATTTTCAAAGGATGGCTTCAGGAAGCTGTTTCTATCTTCCATGATTCCAAAGTTGCTGGCATTAATATTGCTGATTTTGTACACTCTATTTGTATTGCTTTCAGGAATGACATTTGGTTGGTCCATGCCAAGCATTGTGCATACATAGAAAAGAATGACTTAATTTTGGTGGATGGCTTGGTTTCCATCTCAATTTCTGGTTTGACGTCAAGATTCTTGAATGATGTGGTTAAACTGCTTGGTATTACTGAAGCTTTTGGCATCCGTTTTGGCTTTTACAAATCTTGCTCTTTTTTTTTAGGTATTGGGAACCCAGTTTTAGCTAATATAATTGCATAGTGTTGTTCTGACTGGCTTGAATGGCTGGTCACATGTGGAAAGTGCATGATTCACACCTAGTTTAGATCATTTCTTTGATGTATAGTTCTAGGTAGTGTTTGGACCTCGCTCGTTAAATAATAATAATAATAATAAAAATATAATATTAGGTTTTTGTCTAATTAAATCTTATTAATATTTTTTAAATTAGATATTATATTTTTATTTGCTGTTTTTTTAATATTTAAGTTAAAATATCTTAAAGTTAAATTGATTAAACTTTTATATTTTAATATTGTATGATTAAAACTTAATAAAATATTCTTCAATAAAAAAATATTAAAAAAACTCTTTGTCTCCTTAATTTTATAATCATGATCAGAGCAAAGAGTAAAAAAGCTGCACTTAATATCTGTCCTGAGATATCTAATAAAATTTCAACCAGAAAAGCTCTCTTTGTTGTAGAAGCAACTAGGCAAAACGTTTTAGAAGCCTTCTCTTTACCCAGTAATTGTGAAAAACTGTCTTTGATAGCCATTGAAACAACTTCCTCATCTTTGGCTGGTTTTTTACCAGTTAAAGTTCTCTTAAAGAGACACACTTGGATCAGTCCCAGTGTTGCCTCCATCTCTACTAAGAGCCCAAAAGTGTTTAATAATAGACCAGTTAACAAGCTGGTGTTCCTTTCTATAGCTTCAACATCTGGATGCTGCTAATACCTTCTCTTCAAAAAAAATGGTCAAAAAGACCAAAAGTTCAGAAAAGTGGAAGCAGTCACTTGTCTTTACTATTGTTGCACCAAATCCCTTTGTGGTTCCTGATGAAATCTTAGATAAGATCTCTATAGCATCATCCAACACATCATCCAAGATGGGCCAAGATCAACCACTGGCTGTGTTGCCAAATGTGGTGTTTTCTGGTAGATTATTGCCAGTTTTAGAAGCAAAACAATTTTCTTCTGTTGGGTCACCTGTTCTTGAGAACTGGGCTAATCAAATGGAAACTGAATTATCTCCTTCTTTAGTTTCTAATACTACTTCTGATGGTGCTTGAGAAACTATTACTAGTTGTCAAAGGTTTGCTGGATGGGTGGCCTCTATTCTAATGTTTGGTGCTACTTTCAAGATCAAATTGGCTTATGTTAAGACTGTTTTTCAGTCAGTACATGGTTTTTTGGGTGCAAAGTCAGTATCAAAAGACAATGTAAAGCTGTTTTGTGTGGAGTTTGCTTCTCAAGTGTCTTTAAAAACTGCATTTTTGGTTGAGCTTACAAGCTCTGTACATTTGGCCACTCTCAAAATTGCCAAATTTTTGGTAATTTCTGAGTCTGGTTTCTTTTTTGCTGCTGTTGCACTGCATGATATGCCCTTGGGTGTGTCTACTGCTAACATTAAGACAGCTTTTAGTGTGTTTGGTAGTGTTACTTATGTTGTGCTAAAGCCTACTGGCATTTGGCAGTATGTGGTAATTTATTTTAAAAGTTTAAACTCTGTTGTGTCTGCTTTAAATTATTGGTCAGTTTTGGTGGGCAAAAATAGTATTAGGATCCTCCCTCTGGTGAATTAAAATGAGACTATTTTGTTTTGTAATAGATTTAAGACCAAATTGGTCAATCTTTCTTCTGGCTGTACTGTCTTTGAGATTAGTAATATGATCTTTCAGGTTGGTGGTCGGACATGTTTTATTCTTCAGTTCTCTGATTTTGGTTATTGTTCTCAGTTTGTTCTGGTTATATTTGGGTTTCAGATTAATTTGGATTCTGCTATTGCCAAAACTGGTACATTGAGAAAATGCTGCATTTGGTAGAAAACTTCTGGTTATCAGCATTGTTTCAAGTGTCAAAAGTTAGACCATTTGGCTGCAGATTGTAAGGTTTCTTTACCTCTTCTTCCTAAGATTTCCAAGGTGTTTACATCTTATTTTGTTGGTCCCAAGTCTTATGCCAAAGCTTCTGTTCTCTTGGGCTCCTCTGGATTTCCGCCTTTATCTCCTCTTGTCTTTTCTCCAGTTGTTGTTGGCGATTCTCTGGTGCTGTTCTGATTATCTTCTTTGGAATCTGATTTGGTTAAGCTTTCTGCTTTGGTTGAGTTTATTGTCAAACCAGTTGGTTTTTTGGTCAAATTGTTTGAACAATTTGTTAATGGTGATTTGGTCTCGAGCAGCAAGCTTGGCATTAAAATTAATGAGATTATGATGCATATGGGTTTCTTTAATAAAGTTGTTGGTAAGTTGGGAAGAAAGATGATTTCTTTAAAGAAAGAGTGCTGCATGGAGAATATAGATATGTCTGGTAATTTAGAGCATTTGGTTGGCTTGAATGATAAGGTGTTTTCTAATCTGATGTCTCTTTGGGAACATGAATCTATTGATGTCAAAACTAATGACTTGAAAACAGCTGAGTGGCTGGTTAGATTGGTTCCTTGTAGTGTTACTTTGTTTTCTATTGTTTAGAAGATGTTAGCTTTGGGTAAGTTTTCTTCAAAAGCTTCAACATAGTATAGCCTGAACTGACTTGAGTAACTGGTTATATGTAGAAAGCATGTGAGCCATATTTAATTTAGAACTTTATGTAGTTTTATTGTATTAGATAGTAGTTGGGCCTTATTTGTTAAACTTTAATAAAAAATAAAATAAAAATAAAAAATATTCTTAAAAATAAGTTATAAATAGTTTTTTTTTAATATTTAATTTAATTTAAAAAATATTTATATGTAATATTAAAAGTATAAAAAATATTGTTAAGTAAATTAATATTAATAAATAATATAAAATAATTAAAATTTAATTATTATATTTATTATGATTAAATTAAATTTTAAATTATAAATAAATTTAATAAAATTAAAATTATATTTTTAATTTTAATTATTTGAAATTTGGTATTATAATTTTTGTAAACAATAATTTAGTTAGATATATATACAAGATTTTAAAAATAAATTAATAATTATTATTATTTAAACTGTTTTTTAAATATAAATATTTTATTATTGGTTTAAGATTAAATATTAATATTTTTTTAAATATATAATTGGCTTAGATAAATAAAATTAATTTATAACTAAAACTATAAATAATTTTTTTTGTTATTTTAGATGACAATTTTAATAAAAATAAATTTAAAAAAATATTAGTTTTAAAAAATATTTTAATTTAGATTTGATAAATTTTTTTTTTATTAGATTCAATGAACAAAATCCAACTACTATTTAGAAATTAGGAACAAATTAAGTATTTTAGTACTAAATATAATTCATATACTTTCTATATATAACCAGTTATTTAAGTTAGTTCAGAATATGTTATATTGATATAACAAAAGAAAACTTATCCAAAAATAATATCTTCTAAATAATTTCAAACAAAATAATACTATAAAAAACCAATTTAATCAGTCATTTGGCTGTTTTTAAAGAATCAGTTTTAATATTAATAGGTTTATATGTTCAAAAAAACATCAAGTTAAAAAACATATTATTATCTATACCAATTGAACACTCCAAATTACCAGACATATCAATATTATTTATGTAGTATTTTTTCTTCAAAAAAACTATTTTTTTTTCTAACTTACTAACAATCTTGTTAAAAAAACCGAAATAAACCATAAGCTTATTAATCTTTAAACTAAAAACACTGCTAAAAGTAAGATTGTTTTTAATAAAATATTCAAATACAGTAATTAATACACCAATAAGTTTATTAATTGATTTAATCAAAGTTGACAACTTAACCAAATCAGATTCCAGAAATACTAGCCAAAAAAAAACAGAAGATTAACAACAATCACAGAAAAAAAAGCAGAAGCTGTCAAAAAAAAATTCAAAAGAATTTAAATAAACAAAAACCTTAACATAAAAAACATTACTCATAAAACATAATTTGAACATTTTAGAAGCCATAAAAAGAAAAGATAAAAAAACTGTATAGTTTGCAGCCAAATGGCTCATCTTTTGGCATTTAAAGCAGCATTGACAACTAGAGGTTTCTCACCAAATAGAGCATTTTTTTAATGTATCAGTCTTGACAACTACAGAATTCAAATTAACTTAAGAGCCAAATATAACCAGAGCAAACTGGAAATAACAACCAGAATTAGATAAATGAGAAATAAAACAAGTTTGACTACCAACTTGAAAAATCATATTATTAATCTTAAAAGCAGTACAGCCAAAAAAAAAATTGACCAACTTAGTTCTAAACTTATCATGAAACACAATAATTTTTTTTGATTTACAAGAGAAAAAATCCAAATACTGTCTTTGTTTTCTAATATTAACTAATAATTGAGAATAAATGCAACAGTTTTTAATTCATTAAAATAAGTAACCACATATTGTTAAATACCAATAGACTTTTACTAAAAACACTAAAAGCTAATTTAATATTGACAACAGACATATTTAAGAACATATTATGCAGTGCAACAACAGCAAAAAAAAAACCAAACTCAGAAATTATCAAAGACTTGGCAATATTAAAAGTAATAAGACAAATAAAACTTGTAAGCTCAATCAAAAATACAGCATTCAAAGAACTTTGAGAAGCAAATTCCATACAAAAAAGCTTCAAATTGTCTTTTGTTACTGATTTCACATCCAAAAACCATGTACAAACCAAAAAACAGCTTTAACATAAGCCAATTTGATCTTGAAAATATTATCAAATACTAAAGTAAAGACCATCTACCTATTAAACCTTTGACAACTAGTAATAGTTTTACAAATATTACTAATAGCAGCATCAAAAATCAGAAAAGATGATTTAGTTTCCATTTGATCAGTCCAGTTCTCAAAAACAGATGACCCAATAAGAAATGATTACTTTACTTTTAAAACTGCCAAAAATTTATTAAAAGACACCACATTTGGCAACACAGTCAATGATTAATCTTGGTCTATCTTAGATAATATGCTGAATAATACAGTGGAAATTTTACTTAAGATTTTAGTTAGAATTATAAAGAGATTCAGTATAACAATAGCAGAGACAAACAATTGCTCCCATTTTTTTAAGACATTGGTCTTTTTGATCATTTTGTTTGAAGAAATAGTACTAATAGCACCAGATATAAAAACAATAATAAGAAAGATTAGCTTGTTAACTAGTCTGTTATTAAAAACTTTTGGGCTTTTGAAAAAGATAAAAGCAATACTAAAACTAATTCAAGTGTGTCTTTTTGAAGAAATTTTAATTAATAAAAAACCAGTCAAAGATGAAAAAAATGTTTTAGCAATTATTAAAGACAGCTTTTCATTATTAATATCTAAAGAAAATGTAGTTAAGACATTATATTTAGCTATTTAATAACAAAGAGACTTTTTTATATTAAAACTTTATTAGTTACTTTAAAAAAAAAAATTGCAGTCTTTTTACTCTTTGCTTTAATTGTGGTCATAAAATTAAGAACATAAAGAGTTTTTTAATTTTATAATAAATAATATTACTTAAAAAATAATAAAAAAATAATAAAATTTAATATATATAATAAATAAGTTAGCAAATATAATATTAAAATTTTAAAAAACCAAAAAAGATTTTAAAAATTTTAAAAATATTAAAAATTTTAATAATTATTTAAAATATATAAAAATTATTAAAAATTCTAAATTTTTGTATTATAAAAATTTATATGATAATAGTAATTTTAAAAACCAAAAAACATTAAATTATTAATTTATTTAATTTAAAAGTTAATAAATTTAGTATTTAAAATAAATTTTATTTTATTTTATTTTATTTTATTTTAACAAGCGAGACCCAAATACTACCTAAAACTATAATACCACAGAAGAGATTATATTATAAGCGTAAATCATGCGTTTTCTACACATGATCAGACATTCGGCCCAATCAAGAACTCACTATGCTGAATCAAAAGTAGGTGAGAACAACTCCAACTCACAAATTCTCTCAATAATACCATTCAAATTCTTAGAGTCAAAAATAAACTCACTAAAAAACAATCTAGTAGACTTAATATTGCTCCTGGTTTCAGCACCAGACATTTGCCACAAAGCAATAATACACTCAATAGTGTCTTCACTTAAAAAAGAAGACTTAGCAGCCAGCATACCATCATAATCCATATCACCAAAGTCAACCTCAAATCTAAAACAAGCAATGTCTTTGGAAACTCTAACTATAAGGTTAGAAAAATTGTTAGCAGCACTCTTCATGGAAATGATATCTTTCTTGACCTGAACAGCCTTAACAGCATTATCATTAAGAAGACGAGACACCAAAGCAACCAAAGAACTAACAGGCTTAACAATAGACTTAACCAGAGCAGCCAAATCCAAAATCTGCTTTTCCAAAGAGTCCAACCTGGAACTAATAGCAGGATCAGCAGCAGAAGCAGCCAAAAAAGCCACTAAAGGAGGAAACTCAGAAAGACCAGAAGGAACAGCAGTCTTGGCATATGAAGCAGAACTCACAAAACAAGACTTGAAAACCTTGGGAATCTTGGGAGTAGGAGGTGGAGAAATCTTGCAATCCATAGCCAGATAGCCCATTTCTTGACACCTAAAGCAGCACCGGCAGCCAGAAGTTTTCCACCAAATACGGTATTTCCTTAGAGTACCAGTCTTGACTACAGCAGAATCCAAATCACCTTGAAATTCAAATATAATCAAAGCAAACTGGAAATGACAACCAGAATCAGGAGAACAAGGGATGAAACATGTTCGACCACCAATCTGAGAAATCATATCACTGATTTCAAAAGCAGTACAGCCAGGAGGAAGATTGACCAATTTGGCCTTAAACTTATCACAAAACAAAATAGTCTTATTTTGATTTACCAGAGGAAGAATTCTAACACTATTCTTGCCCATCAAGACTGACCAATGCTCCAAAGCAGACACAGCAGAGTCCAACTTTTCAAAATAAATCACCACATACTGCCAAATACCAGCAGGCTTCAGCACAACACGAGTAATACTACCAAAAACACTGAAAGCCAACTTGATGTCAGCAGTAGACACACCCAAAGGTACATTACACAGTGCAACAGCAGCAGGAGAGGAACCAGATTCAGAAACCACCAAAGACTTGGCAATTTTGAGAGTGGTCAAACAAACAGAGCCTGTAAGCTCAACCAGAAACACAGCTTTCAAAGACTATTGAGAAGCAAACTCCATACAGAAAAGCTTCACATTATCTTTTCAAACAGATTTAGCATCCAAGAAACCATGCACAGACTGAAAAACAGTCTTAACATGAGCCAATTTGATCTTAAAAGTAACACCAGGCACCAGAGTAAAGGCCACCCACCCAGCAAACTTTTGACGACTAGTAATAGTTTTCCAAGCACCACCAAAAGTAGCACCAGAAAC
Source organism: Geosiphon pyriformis (assembly GCA_016748015.1). Classification (NCBI taxonomy): domain Eukaryota; kingdom Fungi; phylum Glomeromycota; class Glomeromycetes; order Archaeosporales; family Geosiphonaceae; genus Geosiphon; species Geosiphon pyriformis. The sequence continues at coordinate 49,377 of JAAOMT010000397.1, read as the reverse complement.
TAGAGAAGAAAATGAATCAGTTTCTATTTGATCAGTCCAGTTCCCAAGAACAGATGACCCAACAAAAGAAAATTGTTTTGCTTTTAAAACTGGCAATGATCTGCCAGAAGACACCACATTTGGCAACACAGCCAGTAGTTGATTTTGGCCCATCTTGGATAATATGCCGGATGATGCTATGGAGATTTTATCTAAGATCTCATTGGGAACCACAAAGAGGTTCAGTGTAACAATAGCAGAGGCAAGCGACTGCTTCCACTTTTTTGAAATTTTGGTTTTTTTGATCATTTTTTTTGAGGAGGTGGTGCCAGAAACATCAGGTGTTAAATCTATAAAGGGGAAGACCAGCTTATTTACTGGTCTATTATTAAAAACTTTTGGGCTCTTAGTCGGGGTAAAGGCAACACTGGGACTAACCCAAGTGTGTCTCTTTGAGGGAACTTTGACTGGTGAAAAACCAGCCAATAAAATTACAATTATTAAATTAAATTATTTATTAAAATTGTATATATATATAAATTATAATCTATTTTATTAATAATTATTTATTTTTAATATTAAACTTATTAAAACAATCAATATTAATAATGCTTATTTAAAAAATCTAATAATATTAAAACAATAACTTTTAATTATAATTATTAACAAAATATTAACTTTTTATTTATTTATTTTGTATTATTATTTAATTATTTAATTAATTAAAAAAATTTCAAAATTACAAGATTAAAAATTGTTTGATAAAAAATATAAAAATAAATATAAAATTACTTATTAATAATTAAATTACTTATTAAAAAAATATAAAATATTAGAATAAACCAATTATTATGCCAAAAAAATTCAATACCAAATATTGTTAATTACTATTACTTAAATCTTTGTTTATTATACAAAAAACTTAATTACCAAAATTTTAAATTTAATAAAATTTTTAATTTTATTAATTAATAGTACTAACTTATAAATTAATTATTTATTTATCTATTTGTAATATTTGGTGTTTTTTGTAAAATATATTTTATAAAAAATAAAACATAATTAGTAATTATTTAACAAAAAAACAAAATTAAAATTTATAAAAATAAATTACTTAAAATTTATAAGATTATTATATAAATATTTTCAAAAAAATTTAATATTAACAATTAGTTATTTTTTAAAAGAATTTAAATATAATTTTTGCATAAATAAAAAAATAAAATACAGTTAAAAAAATTTAATTCAAAATTTATAAATTTTTTCAATTTACAATTATAAAAACTTCTTTCTCTTTTACCTCCTAAAAATCCTCAAAAAGCGTATTTCGAAAGAAATTTTTTCTGCTATTTCATACTGTTTTCCATCACTTTACAAGAAACAAATCCTTTTGTTGTTGACCTGGCTGCTTCTATGAGTAGTACTGGTGCTAAAAAAAGATCGTCCAGAGTTCCAACTTCTGGTTTAGTTAGTAGTGGTTCAAGTCATAAGGTCAAAAAACCTCCTGGTAGTGCTAAGTTATCAAGTAATGGTGTGGTTCTCAAAGGTAGTAGATTTGGTCAAGTGGTCAGGCAGTTTAATAGCATAGATACTGATGGGGAGGCTTCCAAAGGTGAAGGAGTATTCGATTCCAAGATGAATACACCCCAAGCCAAGCATTTCAATAATGGTGCGATTGTTGGCTCCTCTCTCAGCTCTATTAATTTCGACATAGAAGAGAAAGAAGAGGTTTTTCTTCTCCCCCGTAAGACTTTTTCTTTGGATAAGGTGTGGATTGATTCCAAAATCATTAAAACTCAGGTGGAAGTAGCTGTAAAAAAATCTTTTGCTTTGGACGTCAATCTTTCGGCTGTGGAAGGGAAATCGGCGACAGCCAAAACTCATGCCATAAGAAAATTATTTTCAAAAATCAATGGTTTTGGAGAGGCCACTACCCCCTCAAAATTTGAAGGGATCATTAGATCTATCTTCATCTCTGAAGCAAGCATGAAAAAAGCCGTGTCATTAGCCAGGGAAAATAACATCATTGTAAACAGTGATCTTAAGAGACAAAGAATATGTTCAGATTGGGCTTTAGTGATCAAGGAAATTCCCATGGACACGCCAAAAGAAATGATCGTCGCCGCAGTATCCAAGTTTGGAGAAATTAAGTCAATCAAAATCCAGTTGATTAGTTTATGGCAAAAAACTGTGGTGGAATTCGCCGAATTGGAACAGGCTGTGTTTTTGACTGCTAGGTGGTCCTTCCTGATTGGTAAAGACTCAGTTTGTGTGACTATGGTGGTGAGCAACCATGAAACTTGGGTGTCTAGGAACCAGTTCAAGGCACTTTTGTTTACTTTGCCAATGGGAACTACTGCTCATGATCTTGGGGATCTTCTTGAAGGGGCTGGTGGAAAAACTTGTGTTATAAATTGGTTATTGGAGACTGGTAATAGGGTCTGCTGTGCTGTTGTGTGTTTTGATTCTAATGAGATTTTGGAGTCAGCTTTTTGCACAGAACCAATCCTTGGTAGTATGAAACTTTCATGGGCTAGGCTGGATTTGGTTCACTGTGAACAGTGTAGAAAGTTTGGTCATTCTGCCTTGGAATGTGATGCTGAGGTTGCATCAGCTTTCAAATCTTCAAAGTTTTTTATAAGGCCTACCAACCCTGATACTCGTTTCTAGCTGGCCAAATTGTATGTGAAGAAAAATGTGCCGATCTCTTATCCTGTTGCCTTTGGTGGCAAATCTTGGGCTCAAGTGGTCTCAGTTGCTTCAGTCTCTCATGGTTTTCGTGCTGGTTTTGGTTCCAGTTCCCCGCCTTCCGGTGATTTGAGTTCAGGTGGAGTACTCCCCCTTCTTCCTGTGGTCAATTCTCCTTTAAGTGCTCACTAAGCGCTTTTAGAATGCTCTGTAGAGCTTATGTCTGAACAAATTTCGAACATTTTTTCTCATCTTGACAATATTAGTTCAGCACCTTTGGTGCCTTCCTCTCAATTGGCTCCTTCTGTGGTAGTTTTTCAGTTCCCAACCTCTGTTTCTCTTGTGGTTGCAAATTCCGACTTGGATTTTGACATGGCGGTTGATGATCCTTTTGTCCAGCCTACTTCTTTCTCTCCAGGTGTTACCAGTTCACTATTGAGTCCAAGTAGTTCCAAAGTCCTGACTTCCAAAGTTGGTGGTCTGGAATCAAAGCTGGTTGCCCTCAACATCTCCATTGGTTCAATTTTGGTTAAGTTGGATCAGTTATGTGCTGGCTTGGGTTCTTCAGTTATCTCTTTATCACAATGACCAGTTTTATTTGGAAAATTGCCATGTGTAATATTAGGGGAATGAACAATCTTGCAAAGCAGGAGGACATTTATCGCTGGCATAAGGAATCTAGTAGTTCGATCTCGATTGTTATGGAAACCAAGTTGTGTTCCAGTTTACAACCATGGATTATGAAAAGATTTGAGGGTGTCCGGGTTTTTACATCTGGTCTGGATGTTGGGTTTCGTGGGACTGGTGTGGCTATTTTTGTGAATGATTCTCTGGCTCGTCATGTTTTCAAAGTCGAGGAGGTGAAGGGCAGGGTTCTTTCAATTTGCCTTTTGTTCAAAAACAAGCTTTCTGTGTCTGTTATTGGGCTTTATGCTTGTGTGTCTGGTGGTAACCATTTTGCTCAGGCTTCTGTTATTAATTCATTCATTGCTGATATTGTCAATAGGAGTTCTTTTGTTGTTTTGGATGGGGACTTCAATGAAGACAATTTAGTCAAGGGGGCGAGTCTTAGGAAATGTTTAAGTTTGGGTTTAGTTAATGTTTTTGGTGGTTACTCTCTAGCTAGGATTCTTACTTGGAACAATTCAAGAGGAAGTATTCTTCTAATTTCTGATTAATTGAATTACTGAATTGTTTCAATTTGGAGTCTAATTCAGATGATCTATTTATCACTAGATTAACAGCTTGGATGTGGTTGGCCTTGGACTCAGCTGATTCGAAATCTCTGGTATGTATAATTGCATCTTGAAGGATGCCTAGATGCAATGGGCATACATGTTGCAAGATGCTGCTGCGCAGACCACAGATAAACTGGTTAAGGATCTGTGGTGCTGTAAAATAGTTGGCATTAATTACTTGAATCTAGCACAGATTTCTATGGAAGCATCCCAGGTAAGTAGTGACTGCTTCAGTTTCTCTTATTGTTGCTGAAGTATCTTAAAAATTCCACTTTGAAGGCATTGAAGTCTTGTGGTTTATTGATCAAGCTCTGATACCATGAATCGGCAGTATCTTTGAGAAAATAGGGAATGGCTTGCATTGCTCAGGTGTCATTCCATCCGTTGGCTACGATAGCTTTTTTTACATCATTCAGCCATACTTGAGCGTCGTCTTCTTTGCTGGTGAAATTATCCAGTTTTGCGATTGGTGCATAGGCCATTGGGTCTAAGTTGAATGGTTGTGGTGGCTGTTGAAGTGGTTGTTGATTTTGTTAAGGTGGTAGTTGAAATGGCTGCTGTATGGGTTCAGCTATTGGATCAATTAGTGATTGATCAATAACAATTACCAGAGGTAAGTTTGGTTGATTAATTAAATCAGAGTTTCGATTATCCTGAGTTGGTGGTGTTTGAATATTTGGAGTTTCAACTTCCGAATTTACTGAATTTAAATTTTGCTGGTTTTGAAGATTCAGGGTTTCAATTTCTGGGTTTTTAGTGATCAGGTTCTAGTAAGTAAATTCTTGATCCTCAGTTTCTTTTTTTTCATTCTGTTACCTTCCATGGATCAGAGATTCCAAAATCTGGTGGAGATGGCAGTGATTAAATTCCTAATGGTGTTGGTGATCACAATTTAAATCTCTCAAAATATTCGCCATATGGTTCTAATAACTCCACTTTCTTTTGTTACTTTGAAATGGGAATTGTCCAAATATTAATGTCGCGTTTGATGTGAATGCACCTGCAGATAAAATATTGATAGTGTTTCCGGGTGTGTGATTATATGATGGATATGGTGGGGATTTAATTCTTTGTTTCTTTCAGGTTGGTAATTGTATCTCTTTAGGCATTATTGCTGGTGTTTGTAACCTTCCTTTGCCTTTATCTGCATAGATGATAGGAAATTGTTGTTAAGTGTATCTTTCAATAGTTTGGTTAATTTCTCTGATTATTGGTACAAAACTATAGTTCCTTGGTAAGTTGGTGTGTTGGAATAATTCTGTGTAAAAGTTTTCTCTTGCTGCTTCAATGTTAACTGTTCTTCCTAAGGATTTAGTGATTTTGTCATTGACATAGAAGTTGAAGGCTGATTTGGCTGGGTAATGATTACTATTTAATTCTAATTGTTGGCTGTATTGTTGAAACAAAAATTTCGCGAATCCTAAATGGTTTGCTCCTATATTTTTTGATTCTGCCACTTTTGGTTTGTTCTTGTTAGTGCTAGTTCTCTGTAGAATTATATCTCACAGGGAGCACCAAATGTTACAGGTGAATTCTTGGGGTGTCAAGTGAATAACAAATCCATAACTTGGTACGCAAAGTGATTGGTAACAATGATAATTTGAAGGTATTTTATCTGAAAGTTTTCCAATCGAGTTCTTTGTATAATGGACAGAGATTCAATGATAACAGTTTATCAGTAGTTTTCTGAAACTGTAGTTTTGTCGATTGCTTGCTCAGCTTGATGATTGATGATTTTCTTAGTATGATATTCTTCATAAGTATATACCAGTGCTGTTTTCTGATGGCAGTTCCTCTGTAAGTCCTCCAAGAGTAAATATTGTTTTAAGCAAGTTTATTCCTCTGTAAGTTCTCTAAGAATAAGTATTGTTTTAAGTAAGTTTTATTCCTTCATAAGTCCTCCAAGAGTAAGTATTGTTTTAAGTAAGTTTTATTACTCCATAAGTCCTTCAAGAGTAAATCATTTAATCAAGTTAGTAGACAACAAAGAAAACAAAAAAAAATAAAAGAGAAACTAAGAAATAAGCCAAGGCAATTTGCAAATTAGTATCCTGTTAATAGCCATGATCAAGAGCTATTGTTTTAGTATGGTTAAGTATCAGTTACTATCAACATGAAATGTTGATAGTGAAGAATAAATTTGATATAGTAAATAATTATTTTTTTGAGGATTGTGATAACTAAGCTAAGAATTCTTAGTGTTGATTCTCTCTTTTCTGCTTCTAATGCTACTGCTATATATATATATTTGAGATTCCTCAATTCCTCAATTTCTTGCGACAGGAATTCTGAAATTCCTGGAATCTTGTGATTCCTTATCAGAGAATTCTGAAATTTCTGGAATCTTGCAATTCTTCTAAAAAGAATCTTGGAATTCCACATTTATTACGTCTACATCTGATTGGCTAATATTTACTGACTAATAATACTATATTTCCAATATTCTATGAGTAATATCATTCATTATCACTACTGATGTATTAAGTCAAATATTAAGAGCTGTATTATCTTAAAAAAGATTGAATGGAAGAGAACATTTAGTAGTATATGTCATCTGAAATTTGAGTCTAGCAGAAAAAAACTATGGAACACCAGCACTAAAAACTTAACTATTTATTGGGCAGTTATTAAATAAAAGGAATATTTGAGCCAAAAGTTTAACGTATATACTAATTACAAAGACAATTAACATATAAGATAAAAATAGAGCTTTTACTATTTAATTATACAGTACATTATAAAAAAGAAAAAAAAAATGAAAATGCCAACAGTTTGTTATGAATAAAACAAATCTAAGAACATTTCAACTCAAAAATATAACAAAAGATGAATACACAAAAATATCAACAACTCTAACAATATATTGATATTCAATTGTTTAAGGAAAAATTATCTCAAAAAGAACAAAGCAACATAAAACAATAATCCAAATATTTTATTAACTACCAAAATATATTATATCAAAAAAAAAAAGGATCCAGACCAACTATTCAGAGTAATCACAGAACCAAAGAAAGAAACAATACTATTTAATATGCACTCAGATCCAATGACAGGACATTTTTATAAAGAAGCAACCATAAAAAAAACCAGAAAAAGATACTATTGGCTATTAATATATTCAAATATCATCCAATAAATTCAAAATTGTGATACTTGTTAAAGAAAAGAAGAAACAAGACTTAACAAGCCATTGAAACCAATTAAAATAGGACAATTATTTGATCACGTTGAAATTGACTTATTCAAACTACTGACAATTACCAGCAAAGGAAACAAATATATTGTAGTAACTATAGACTATTTCACAAAATAACCAAAAGCAAAAACAATTCAAAGAGCAGATGCAAAATCTATAGCTGAATTTATTCATCAAGACTTAATATGTTAACACAGATGTCCAAAAAAATAGTTATCAGACCAAGAAACTTACTTTGTAAACAGAACATTGGTAGAATTAAGTTAAAAATTTGGAATTAAATGACCACTATCATTACTATATTATTAACAAACTAATGGCTTAGTTGATAAATTCAATAGAATACTGTATGAAGCAATTACTAAAATCAGTCAAAAAAACCAAGACAAATAAGATTTATTTATACTATTAATATTATTTGCTTATTGGACAATAAAGCAAGACACTATACAAACAGCATTATTTCAATTAATATATAGTAGAACAACAACACTACCAGTTGAAATAGAAGTCAAGACATATCCAACTAAACCAATAACAGAAGACAATTTCCAAAGAAATATTATTGAAAAGAACATATAACTTAATGGAAACTCTAGAAAACAAATAGTAAAAAGCAGTTAATAATATACAAAAATCACAAAAAAAATAAAAAGAAAGACACAATAACCAATTACCAGACAAACTAGTTTAATTTAGGATTGAAGACAAAGTATTCTTACATTATATTAAAGCAAAAAAACAATAGAATAGAAAATTTGATCTCAAATAGGACAAACCATTTTACATAGAAGAAATTCTAGGAAATAAAGCTTATAAATTAAGATAGAACAACAAAATTTTAATCAAAACAATGTATAGTGATTGACTAAAACTCTATCACAATATAGTATTATTATCTATTTATGATATTTCACAATTGAAAATACAGAAAATACTAGTTCAACCAGAAAAGATTCTATAAGATCTAGAACTAATAATAATTATCAACATAAATATGTTAAATTAAAACATCAAAACTCTATATAAAGAGTTAAAATGTAACAAAAAATATCAAAAAAATAGAAATTACTGATAATATTTACATATCGGCTCAATAATTTTTTCAATTAATTCAATAACAACATATGAAAATTACAATTAACCAACAAACCATTTAATATAAAGATACAAGAAAGAGACCCCAATATGAAGTACAGAGAAAACTAAAAAACATTATTGACAAGATAATCATAAAAGTAAAATCAGCAAAAAAAGAACAAACAAAAGTTATACTATATCAAGAGTTGACAAAAAAAACATGGAATTGGTAAATACATTAATTTTCAAGAAACTTTTGTTATTTCTACTTAAGACAATATCTGAATATTCAGAATTTATATACAGATAAAACAAAACAATTATTTGACATAACAATACTATAATAACTTAAGCAATTTGTGAGAAAAAACAATCTAACAATACAAACATAAGCTATCTATTGATTATATGCTAAATTTTAAGACTGACTAAAAATACTACTTAACACAATAATAAATACAGTTATTACTAATCAAATGAGTAAAATAACTAATGCCTAATTTAAAAAATTACAGACCAAAATAACACAGGTAATTCTTGAAAAAAAAGTCCAAGAAATAATTAAAAAAAAAAAATTAAGAAAGTTCAAGAATTTTGACAGAGCTCAATATTAAAAGAAAAAAATAATATTACTCATAAAATATAAAAATCATAGTAGTATATATATTAGCTAATCAGAAGTAGACATAGTAAAATATGGAATTCTAGGATTCTTTTTAGAGGAATTTTAGGATTTCAGAAATTACAGGATTCTTATACAAAAAATCACAGGATTTCAGAATTTCAGAATTCTTCTTAAAAAATTGCAGAATTCTAGGAATTGCAGAATTCTTAGTGAAAAAAATTGAGGAATTGAGAAATTTCAAATTTGTATATATAGCAGTAATATTAGAAGCAAAAAAGACAGACTTCTTAGTTTGGACTTCCCTTTTTATCTATTTTCTAATTGCTTTAAGAATAGTTTATATTTGCTAAAATAAAATCATCAAATTATCAATAAAATACTTATCTATATCTAATTTATGTTGTTATTGTTTGATTAAAAAATATTCATCAAACTCTAAACTATCAATACTTTATGTTAATAGCTGTCAATATTTAACTATGCTGGAACAATAGCTCTTGATCATGACTATTAATGGAATACTAACTTAATTGTCTTGAATTAATTTTTTTAATTTTTTTTATTTGTTTTGTTGTTTACTAATTGATTAAGAATCAATGTGTAGAATTATCAACATCAAAAAGACTGGTAAAAAATCTGTAAAACAAGGGTAGAATACTCACAGAATCAAAAATAGCTTACCAGAAAAATTACTGGCTACTATGCTAAGAAAAAAATTTGGCAGAATTGCAATTTTAGAAGTCTACTAAAAACAACTATTGAATCACTGTTCATTATATAAAGAACTCAACCAAAATCTTCAAATTACTAAAATTCTTCAAATCACTACAACTTTCAGATATTACTATTATATCAGCTATTAAGCACCAAGTTACAGATTTGTTATTTGCTTTGAAACTCCAAATAATTATCTGTAACATTATCTAAAAAAATTTTTAAATCTTCCAAGATAAGTCATGAAAGTTTCAGATAATTTTTGTTTAATATTGTAAAAGCAATTTTGGAGAGTAATAGAGGTATTGTTGTTAGTAATTTGTTGTAAAAAAGCATCTTTGAATGTTTGCCAGTTTTCAAATAATTCATTTAAGTTTTCAAACTATTTTTCTGTTGTTTTTTGGAGAAAGTATAAAATTGCTTTTAGCATTCTTGTTGCATTTTATCTGTTTGTATTTTCTGCTTTCTGGACTTTGTCAAGCCATTTTTGTGAGCTAGTGTTAGCATCTTTTTTTGTGAATTTAGTAATTTTTGCAATATATGTAGTTGCTATTTTTTTTTTGTTTTCGGAAGTTTTTTCTTGTTTTAATTTGGTTTCTTCACTTTCTAAGTTCTTTGAAAGATTACTTTGATTTTTTTATAAGTAATTAAGAAGATTAGTACTGGTTGATATTGGTTCTTGCTATTAAGTAAAATTTTTAGAGGACTGAAAATTTTCTAGTCTTAAGAACCAGATAAATAGTAAGTTTGGAGTTTGCTATTGAGCAAGTGAAGCTAAAAATAGTGTAACTGAAAATGGAAGTTTAATACTGGTTTCTTGTTTTGAAGTTTGCAAGTGTTGGCAGTTATTTTTGGTATTTTCAGAGTGTTTGAAGTGGTTTTTAAGTGTTGTTTCAATTTTTGTTTGTTTTTGTTGCTTGTTTTAATTTCTAATTTAAAACCAAGAGAGAATTTAGATTATACAGGGTATTTTTTTTCACAATATTGAATGATATTGTAGTTAAGTTTTTAAAAGTAAGTATTAAATGTTTGATTATTGAAATCTTTAGTGTTTAGACAAAAATAGTTTAGCAGGTTTTTATATAGATTGTGTTTGACTTCTAAGATGTTATAGTTTCTAAAAAGATAATTGTTGATGCAGTTTTTAATGTACTAGTAGAGTTTTTTCTTAAAAATTTCAATTCTGTCTTGAATGTTAAATTTCTGCTTGTAATAAATATAAATTGATTGATAATACTCTAAAATAGTTGTATCTGCTAGAATTGTTACTTTGAATTTTGTTGTTGCTGTGTTGTTTTTGTGAGAGAGCACCAAATGTTATCAAAGGTTTTTGGTCTTTTTTACTGAATGTTGTTAATGTTTGTTTGCTGTGAATTTACGTTTTTAAGAAGTAGTTAAACCTTTAATAACTAAATTTATCTTCAAATTATCTCTTATTATTTAAACTGCTGGTCTTATAAATAGAATGACCAATTCTATGCCAATTACTTTGTGTAATTACATTGTAGTAAATATTAACTCTTTCTTAGAAATTGCTCATCTGAAAACTCATTAAAATGTATAGCTACTTTGCTATAACACTTCTACAGAAATTTTGTTTGTAGACTACCTTAATAATTATAATAAAAAAATAAAAGAAAATAAAAAAAATATAAAAGAAATAGAATTTTGTTAAGAGAAACGTTTTTTATCTAGACCTGGAATTACTAACAAATTATTGAAATTGATAGTTAATCAATTTCAAAAACGTTAGTTAGGTTTTGGGAATTTCAGATATAATTATTAAAAATTTTTGGGTTTGAATATTTGATTTTTATTTAATTTTTTAAAGATGTGTAAAAGATAATTGATTCTACTTAAGATATCTGAAATAAGATACATTTTCTTGAAAAAAAGCTTTTTTTTTATATAACTTGTTGTAGTACTAGTCTTTAAACTTGTACTTTTCTTTTTGCTATAATTTTGGCAAACTAAAAATACATTT
>JAAOMT010000397.1:20807-34480 GCA_016748015.1 Geosiphon pyriformis | reverse complement strand
ATTAAGTAATGATAATATAAATTTAGGTAATAATAGATATTTTATTAGTATAAATATAATTCTATTTTAAGTTATAAAAAAACTATCTTTTGAAATATTTTGGAGTGTTTGCATTACTTTTTTTGCTTTTAACATTTTCACTATATATACATAATTTTTATTATATGAAATTTCTAAAATTTTGCAATTTTTTTAAAAAAAATCCTGTAATTTCTTAAGAAAAATCTTAAAATTTCTTTGTTTATTACTTTTATTTCTAATTGGCTATTTTATTTACTTATTATAAATTTTAATTTTTATGAGTAACATTATTTCTTTTTTTTAAGCTCTGTTGAAATCTTCTATATTTTTTAAATCTATATTAATATATAAATAAAGTTCTAATCTAATAACAATTTTCTGGAATATTTAAGATCAAACTTTGTATTGATATAATGTGTGCATTTCTGATGTTTTTATTATTATCATTGAATTATTTAAGTTCCTGCTCCTTTGAAAAATTTGGAAGTATAATATATTATTCAAAATTAAAATTAAAATTTGAATTTAAATTGTTATTGCTACTGTTGCTATTATAGATAGTATTAAAACTGTTATTATCATTATTATTAAAGTTTAAATTGGGATTGAATTTTGATTTCAATTCTAAAATATATTCGTTAATTGGTTTTTTTGCTTTAGAAATTAAATAGATTATATGCAGTAGTAGATTGTAAACAATATTACAATTATCATCATATCTGAAGTGACATGGAATTAGACAATACTTACAAAGTTTAGTGTTTAATTGTTTTAAATACTGTTTTTGTTTTTCTTTAATAGATGTTAATTTCTAATAATATTTATGAAATTGTTCTGAATTGCTCATAATATCAACAAAAATATTGAAAAAAAATGTGTGTTTTATAGTCTTCTTTGGATAAGATCTAAGCTTTTATAAAAAAAAGCTTTTTTTTTCAATCAATACACCTAAAAAAAATATACAGTGGTTTTTTTTTGGTTCTGAGATTAAATATGATTTATGTTAACTGTTGACTGTTTTTTTGGTAGTAGTGTTATGTAATTTATTCTTTTTTTTTCTTTTTCCTTGTTGTTTCAAAAAAAGATTAGTGGTAGTTTGTTGTAATTATTTTCTGTTTACAAAACTTAATAGACTTTCCAAATAGATTTTTTTTCTTAAATTCTATTAATAATTGTGATTGTGTTGTTTTAAATTAATTGCATATAGCTGGTATTTGAATATGTTAATTATTTTGATTAAACTGTAATTCTTAAATATTCTAATTAAGCACAGTATTGGTCTTAAACAGTTAGTTATTTTATTGGCTGTGATAATTTTGGCACTAGCAATATAATTAATTCAATAATCTAATTGATTTATAAATTGTTATGTGATGATACTGTCTGCTAATTTATTATCAAAAATTAGTTTAATAGATTGGTCATTGATTTTAGTGTCTATGTACATGGCTGTAATAAGTTTGGTATTGAAAGCAGCTCTATTAAATAGAAATATTATTGTGATTTTTTCTAATTTAAAAGAAAATATGGCTGTAAGTAACTCATTTTTGGTAACTGTTGTTGATAGAATATTATTGAAAAATGATTGTTTTGAATGTTCTAGGTTGTTAAATTGAGCATTTTTTAAGATAACTAAAAGACTTAAATAGTTTTGAGAATTCGGGTTTTAGGTGTACCTATTTCCCAAACTTCATTGTTATAATTTTGATGACTGGTTCAATAAACTGAAAATTGGTTAGTGTATTATTATTGCCAATTTTCAGTTTTATTGTGTGTACATAATTTTCAGTCTTTGATTTTCAGTTAATATTAACACAGTATTTTAGAACAGTGCTTAAATTTATTGGGGTTAATAGATTATTTATGACTATAGTTAATAGATTACTTGTGGCTACAGTTAATAAATTACTAGTGCTAAAGCTTAATATATTAGAAGTACATATATAAATTGCTATATTATTGGTTGATATGAAATTTGATGTTAATATTGTTCTTGATTCTAAATATAATTTAGAGTTTAAAACCAGTAATTAGAATTTTTATATTGATTTTCTGATTGTTGGTTATTTAATCTGGTTTTATAGTCTATTTTTAGATGCTTTTGTTTACTACAGTAGTAATAATTATGTGTTTTTTATTATTATAATTGATTTGCTGATAATAAACACAATTGATTTTGGAAGCAATTGGAGTTTCTTTGATTTCACAATATTATAAAAGCTAATAGATTGCTAAATTGTTAGTTAAGTATCTCTAATTTTTGGTTAATCAAATTATTAAATTGTTTTAGCTTAGAATTCAATTCAAATAATTCATTTATAATTAGATTTATGGCTTAGAAATAGTTGGCTTTAAGTTTTGTTAATTCAAAATTTCTAACATAAGTGACTATATCTTAAAGAATATTTGAGTACATTAAATATATTCATTGTAGTAAATTACTGTGTAATCTGTGAGTAAATTGATTTAAAATTTGTAATACTATAAAATAGTTAGCATTAAATGTTTGAATTTAGTGCAAATTTTAATAAAAATATTTCAAGTAAATAGTAACTGCTTTTGTGTTCTCTTGTTTAATTGTAGTTATTGCTAAGTGACAATTAGTGTTATTGGCAGTAAATTAATTAAGATAATTAAAGATAAGTTTTTTGGAAAAATAGGAGCTGAATTTGGATTGTTTAAATTTAATAGAGTTTAAACAATTAGAGTTTAAACTGCTGAGTTATTTGAAATTAGGTTTTAATTATTATTTTTCTGATTACTGTTTTTTTTTTCGACTTGGTATTTGCCTAATTACTGGTGAATTTGAAATTTGATTAAAATAGTAATGATTAAAGTTTTGATAGAATTGTTGATCATAATTTAAATTCTTTAAAAAAATTGTTATAAATTCTTAATAATTTGGCTTTTTTTTGATTATTTTGGAATAGTATTTTAGATAATAATGTTTTTATCATTAACAGTAATATAGATTTGAATGATTGCTGTTAATACTGGTTTTTTGTTAAATTATATCTTATAGAAAGCACTAAATATTATAGGTAATTATTTAAGGTGTTTAAACAAATAACAAACCCATAACTTGGTGCTTAATAGTTAAATATAATAGTAATTTCTGAAGGTTTTGGTGTTTAACAGTTTTGGTTAAGTTTTTTGTATAATAAACAGAGATTCAATTAATAATTTTTTTCATAAATTTTTTTTTCAGTATAGTAACCAGTTTATTTTGGCAGTTATGCTCTTCTAATAAGCTATCCTTAAGTTTTTTATTTTTATTTTTAGATTTTTTACTTATTTTTGACATTAATAATTCAATGCTTAAATTCTTTAATTAATTAATAATATCAAAAAATTAAAACAAAAAAATAAAAAAAATAAAAAATTAGTATTTCATTAATAGTCATAATTAAGAGCTATTGGTTTAATATAATTAAATATTGGATTCTATTAGCATAAAGTATTATTAGTATAAAAATAATTAATATTTTTTTAATCAAATAATAATAATATATATTTGGGTAATAATAGATATTTTATTAGTATAAATATAATTCTATTTTAAGTTATAGAAAACTATTTTTTAAAATATTCTGGAGTATTTGTACTACTTTTTCTGTTTCTAATACTCTTATTATACATAATTTTTATTATATAAGATTTCTGAAATTTTGGGATTCTGAAATTCTGCAATTCCTTGAAAGAAATTCTGAAATTTTTCTGTTTACTATGTCTATTTCTGATTGATTATTTTATCTACTTATTATAATTCCCAATTTCTATAAATAACATCATATTTGCTTTTAATAATAGCTTTAATACTTTTTTTGAATTAGATAATTAATTACAATTAATAATCTTTTCAGAAACATATTTAGATAAAAAACTTCAAAAATTACTTAAAAAAATTAAACAAGTATTAATAGAAAAAAAAAAATGGCCATCAAAAAAATTAGTATTAGAATGCCAAAAATACAAAGAAAAAATCAAAAATTTTTAAGAGTTTCTTGTTGTACATGTTAAATAATATCTTTGAAATTTGATTTTCTTGCTCAAAAAAATACAATTGAAAATTTAATCTAAAGTATAAAACATAAGTGCTGTTATCAATGGAATTTAGTCATTAATTAGCATGAAATTATTTTTATAACTCATATTATTAATTAGCATATATTAATATTATTTCAAATTATAATTTATTATTTAATCAAATTATTAAATATTATTATTTAATTAATAATCCAATTTGTATAATAGAAAATAGGATGATCAAATTATATAATACCTTAAACTATGTAATATTTAAGAATTCGCTAAAATTTGTAGAAATTCATTGAAATTATGAATAGTTCACTGAAATTACAAATAATTCACCAAAATAACTTGTAATTTACCAAAATATATCTTTAATTCGTCAAAATTATAGCAAAAAAAAAGTTCAAATTCATAGATTAGTACTACAACAAGTTGTATAAAAGAAAAGCTTTTTTCTTCAAGAAAATATATTTTCTATTAGAATTATCTTACTATAGATATCTTCTTTATTTCTTCAAAAAAAATCAAATAAAAATCAAATACTTGAAAACCAAATTTCTTAATTAAAAATTGCACTTAAAATTCTCTGAAAACCCTACTAATATTTTGAAATTGATTAGCTACCAATTTCAGTAAATTGTTAGCTACCAATTTCAGTAAATTGTTAATAATTTCAGGTCTAAACCAGAAAACAATTCCCTTTACAAAATCTCAATTCTTTTACATTTTTTTTTTCTTTTATTTTTCTTATTATAATTATTAGGGTAGTCTATAGACAAGATTTTTGTAAAAAAGTTGACTTTTACTACAAAGTAATTACACAATTTTAGTGAAATTTTAGACAAATAATTTCTGGAAAAAAGTTCTTATTTATTACAATATAACTACATAAAATAATTGGCACAAAATTGGTTATTCCACTTATAAGTCCAGTAGTTCATATTATAGAAAATAATTTAAAGAGTAAATTCAGTTATTAAAGATTCAACTACTTTTAAAAAACATAAATTCACAGCAATTAAGTATTAACAACATTTAAGAAAAGAGACCAAAAACCTCTAATAATATTTGGTGCTTTTTCATGAAAATAACATAGCAACAACAAATTCAAAGTAGCAATTACAAATGACATAACAACTCTAGAGTATTATCAATTGATTTATACTTACTGCAAGCAAAGATTCAACATCCAAGACGAAATTAAAGTTTTTAAGAAATCTTTTTTCCAATACATTGAGAGCTATATTAACAATTATCTTTTTGAAAATTATAACATTTCAGAAATCAGAAACAATTTGTACAAAAACTTGTTGCACTATTTACACTTAGGAACAAAAGACTTTAACAGTAAATACTTGACACCTACTTTCAAAAACTCAACTTCAACATCATTTAATACTGTAAAAAAAAATATTCAGTACAATTTAAATTTTTATTGAACATTGACTCAAATTTAAAACAAGTAAAAAAAACACTCAACCAATTCAAATAACACTTAACACACCAAATACAACTTTTAAATACTTACAAATATCTAAACAAAGAACCAGTTCAAAATTACTACTTTTTATTACCCTATTTCTAATTTTATTTGCTCAACTACAAACACCAAGTTCACTCTTTATCCGATTTTTAAGACCAGAAAATTTCATCACACCAAAAAGTCTTACTTAACAACCAGAATTAATATCTACTAATACCAATCTTTTTGACTTCTTAGCAGAAAACCAAAGCAATTACTTTGATAATAGCAAAAACATTTTTGAATCCATAGAGAAAAAAACCACTGAAAATGAAAACACAAACAAAATTACAATTACCTACATCACAAAAATTACTGAGTTTACTAGAAAAGATGCTGACACTAGCCCACAAAAATGGCTTGGCAAAATCCAAAAAACAAATGATATAAATAAATAGATTACCACTAAAATGCTTAAAGCTATTCTTTATTTTTTTCAAAAAACTGCAGGTAAATAATTTGAAAACTTGGCTGAACTTTTTAAAGACTGGCAAGCATTCTAAACTGCTTTTTTGAAACAATTTACAGACAACAATATCTTTATTACATTTCAAAACCAATTCTAAAATATCAAGCAAGAACCATCTGAATCTGTCATGACTTATCTTAGAAAGTTTAACAAACTACTTTAATGAATTCAACAATTGGAAACCAATGAATACTATTCTAATGTCCAGATTTTAGATTAGTTTATTGCAGGATTAAAAAATAAACTCATTAAGAAAGTTTGTTCACATGCTCTAAAAAACTTAGCTACAGTTATTTAATATGTAAAAAAACTACAAAATGGCAATAAGAAAAGCAAATTGCACCAAATTTGTCAATCTTGCAATCAGAAAAACCAGCTTAGCAGCTGAAAAAAAAATTGATCAACTTACAAAAAAAGTAAAAAACTACTTTACAAATCAACAACAGCAGCAACAACAAAAATACCAGTTATCTTAACAGTGACTTTAAAACAACTATATATCATTATCAAACAATTAACTCTAAAGTTGTCATTATTGTAGAATTCCAGGACACTGGAAACAATATTGCAGAAAAATGCAAAGAGACCAACAATTTAGGAATAATCAACGTTATTTTTAACTTCAACAATCTTATTACCAACCTTTATTACCAGCTTATTACTTTTTAAAACCTCAATAACAAAATAATTACTATCAATTTACACTACAACAACAATATCAACAATCTTCACAAATTTAACAATATTAGGCACCATCCACTCAATAATATCAAGTACTAGCCAAAAAACTGGTCCAACAAAACCAATTTACACCACAAAACCGTTTTTCAACAAACAACAACAGATTTAACTCCAATAATCAACTAGTTTCCCGAAATTCTGTTCAGCAAAAACCTAATCAATTTTACATTCAACTCAATTATCTAATAATGCCAAAAAAATCGGATTTTTAACAAACTGCACTTTTTGAATATAAAGTTACAGCACTAAAACAAAATCTTTTTAGCAATACAATTCTACCAGCCAGAATTGCTCAAAATGCCAATTTCTCAGATATATTTTCATTTGAATTTGAAGCAAACAAATCATTATTCTTACTTAACAATGCAGCAGTTAATGAGCAAAAAGCAATCACAGCTATGTATACAGAAACCAAAATAGAAAAAAAACCAATTTGTTTAATCTTAAACAGTAAATTTGCTAAAAGCATTATTACTTATCAATTAATGTAACAACTCAAACAAAATATTGACCAACCAGCTCAAATGGTTATTGTTACAGCTAATAATATAAAGAAAACACCAATAAGAGAAATTGACAATTTTTTTTTTATAATTGATAAAATTATTATTCCAGTTAAAGTTTTTGTCATAAATACATTCCAATATTAAGTTCTTGTTAAAAATAACTGGCTTCTTAAAGCCAATACAAATTTAGATTAAGAGACTTAAGAATTAAAAATCTTATACTAAAGACAATACACCAAAGTACCTGCTACTTATAGTACTTTCAACAAACAATCAGAAAAAGTCTCAGTGTTTGAATTTAAAGAGAAGAAAAAATTGCCAATTACTGAAACATATATGGCTTTTGAATTAACATCTAATTAGACAAAAGAAGCAGAACAAAAAATCTTTGAAAAATTCAAAAAATAGAATATTGTTCATTATTTTACACCTAAATTACAAAAAAAACCACCTTATATTCTACTAAAATACAAAAATTATAATAAAAAGCTTTTATGGATCAAAGCTTACATATTACCAGAGGAGAAATATGAAGAATAAACATGCTATTTTTGTAAAGCATACTGTAGAAAATGATTTAAATATCCACAAAGAAGTGAAAAATAAAACAATACTATTTGTTTCACATATAGAAAAATGCTACCAGAAAAATACAACTGAATTGATATTGTAATGAAAGATTGAGTCTGTAATCAAACTTGTTAATATGTTCTACCAATTGCTAAAAAAGTAAAAAGAAAAA
This sequence comes from Geosiphon pyriformis, assembly GCA_016748015.1. Classification (NCBI taxonomy): domain Eukaryota; kingdom Fungi; phylum Glomeromycota; class Glomeromycetes; order Archaeosporales; family Geosiphonaceae; genus Geosiphon; species Geosiphon pyriformis. The sequence continues at coordinate 26,447 of JAAOMT010000397.1, read as the reverse complement.
CTTTATTTAATATAGCATACAACAGCATTCTTAATAAACTCTACTATTATTCATATAATGCCAAGATAACTTATAAACTAGCCATAGTTTTGATTAATAGAGGAACCAAAAAAAATGTTTGCCAAATAAAAAAAGCAGAATACTTCAAATAAACTATAGAATTAACTGGATTTGATTATGAAGATAAAGTCAAAACATACTACCAAATAGCAAATCACACTTATCTGACCCAAAAAGCTCAAATTCAATAATTAGAACAAATGAACATTAAACTATGTAAGGAGTGCATCATGTTTTATAATGACTAATAGTGTTCAGAATACTATACTCTTAGTATTTTCTTGTCCAACAAAAACAATTAAAAGAAAATCAAATTTGGAGAACCAAAAGAAAAAATTACAACAATCTTAATCTACTTTACTAAAAATCAGTCTGCTATATAACTTAAATACTTTGACAACAATAAACAAAGAATAAAGCCAGAAAAAGCTCATGAAATTGATGCAGAATATGACTTATAATATTTTGGCAAAAATACTTTAGTCTTTCAACCAAAGTTCTTTATTAAAATTAATCTTAAAATTGTCTCAAAATTTTACTAGAAGCAATAGTTCAAATTGCTTCTTGATTATTATTGGCAAGCAAAAAAATCAATGTTAAAGGAAAAATTATAAATACAGAATATATTGGAGATATTATTATTATGTTATAAAATAAAATTAATAAATCATTCAAAATTGAGCATGCTAAAAAAATTGTACAAATTATTTATCTATTTTTAATCAAAATTTTGGGTCTGAAATCAGTCAACTAAAGAAAACAATTAGGCAAGAATAATAGAAAAACTCAAAGTTTTGATTCAACTGGACATTTTATAGTTCTAGTAAACATAACTCTTAAAACACAAATTGAATTTTATCAGATTTTTAGACTTCTATAACCAATCATTATATCACCCTTTGGAGAATATCACGAAATTTACATCTGTCCAAAATTAACTACCACCTACCAAATTTTTAAATCCAATAAACAAACCTGTCTGAAACATAAAATCTCAATTCCAAATGTTTATATTCCAAAAGGAATAAAGAAATTTTGAATTATATTTTATAATCCCAACAACTACTCTATTATCTTATTAAATAGATTAAAAATCGGAGTAATATATAGCAATATTTTTCAAGATAAAACTGTTTAAATTGTTTCTAAATTTATTGAAATTGTGAAACATACTTTTCTTTCAAACCCAAATATTCTGCCTATTATTGAAAACTACTATTTTATTGAAGAAAAACTTTCTTGAATCAACATAAGTCTCTTAGAATCCCAATAACAAAGACAATTAAAGCAACTTATTGCTGAATTTGCTGATATATTTGCAAAAAACAACAATGACCTAAGAAAAACTAATATTGTTCAGCACCAAATCCATACAGGAGATATTTTACCAAAACACCAACAAGTCTATTAAGTCCATCTGCCAGCTATTAATTTATTAAAGAAAAGATACAAAAAATGCTTAATAATAATCTTATTTAATTATTAAAAAGCCTTTGGGTTTTATTAATAGTTCTTGTTAAAAAAAACGGAAAAATCAGATTTTGTGTAAACTATTGTTAACTCAACAGTGTAACAATTAGAAATGCATATCTACTTCTAAGAATTAACAACATGCTAGATGCTCTTAGGAAACCAAAGTTTTTTTCAACTTTGGACTTAGAAAGTGAATACTGGCAAGTTGAAATAGATCCCAAAAATTGATTCAAAACAGCATTTACTACCCAAAAAGAAAACTACAAGTTCAATGTCATGTTTTTTAAACTTTGCAATACACTAACAACATTTCAGTAACTTATAGATATTGTATATAAAGAACTCTTATGGCAATCAATAGTTGTTTACTATAATAACACTAATGTATACTTCTTAATATTTAAAGCTTATTTGATCCACCTGTAAAAAGTATTTCAATAATTATAAAAAGCAGAACTGAAATTGAACATTAAAAAATGTTACTTTGGAAAAACAAGCTTAATTTTTCTTGGATATATTATCAGCAAAGATGGAGTTTAACCTAATCCAAAAACAATTAGTACTGTTAAAAACTTCAAAACTCCCAGAAATACTATAAAATTAAGAAAATTTATTGAATTAGCCTCTTACTATTAAAAATTCATCAAAGAATTTTTTGAAATTGCAAAATCATTCAATTATCTTATCAACAAAAATGTCTTATATTAATAGACTAATGAATAGCAGAAAGTTTTTGAAACTCTCAAAGTAAAATTGACAACAGTACCAGTTCTTGCCTATCCAGACTTCAACAAATAATTCCAATTAGCCACTGATGCTTTATACATAGTATTTAATACTATTCTATTATAATTAGATCACAATGTCAATAAATAAGTTATTGTTTATGTTAGCAAAACATTAAAATCTCCAGAAACAAAATATGATTCAACAAAACTAGAAGCAGCAGCTGTTATTTGGGCTTTTAAACATTTTCAACAATATTTTCAAAATAGCAAGAAATTCAATATTATCACAGATAATATCAGTCTCAAATGGCTTAACAAAAAAAAAACTGGACTTAGTGTCAAACAATCTTAATAGATTGATTTCTTAGCAAATTACAAATTTATTGTTCATCACAAACCTGACAAACTACACACCAATATTAATAGCCTTTTAAAAATGAGGCAAAATTAATAACTACACTCACACAAACAAAACACCAACAACTTATTAGCCTAATAAACAACAAAATTAACAACAATAGATCCAAAAACTTATAACAATATCAAAAACTATTTGAAGACACTTACTATGTCTAAAAACTTGTCTTTAAATAAAAAACACCAATTAAAACAACAATCCAAATAATATTTTATTTATCATAATAAAATTTATTATCAAAATCACCAAAATCTAATCAATTTATTCCAATTAGTACAAGAAAATAAAAAAAAACAATCCTATACAACATATACACAGATTTATTATCAGCATATTTAAGAAAAGACAGTACAATTCAAAGAATACTTGAATATTATTTTTGGCTTCACATGCAAAAAAACATTTGACAGTATATAAAATCATGTAATAGTTGTTAAAAAAAAGAAAAAATTCACCCCATTGAATCTCTAAATCCAATTAAAGTTGAATAACCTTTTAACAAAGTTGGTATTGATTTAATTAGGTTACTATCTATTACCACTCAAAAAAACCAATATATAATAGTTGTAGTAGATTACCTTATCAAATGGCTTGAAGCCAGAATTATTTAAAGAACATATACAAAATCAGTAGCAAATTTTATATATGAATACATAATTTGTAGATATAAATACCCAATTAAACTTTTATTTAATTAAAGAATACACTTTGTGAACAATTTGATACAAAAAATTTGTGAATAATTTAACATCAAAAAACTCTTTTTATTACTCTATCATTTCCAAAAAAATAGATTTGTAAAATGTTTTAACTAAATATTATGTAAATTACTAACCAAAGTCTCAACCAATTTTAAGCAAGAATAGCATATCTTTATTTCATTAATATTACTAGCTTGTAGAACATTAAAACAAAATACTACAAAACACACACTATTTGATCTTATTTATAGAAAAACAGCAACACTACCAAGTAATTTTACAGTAGAAACATATTTAGTACAACTTATTACAGAAAAAAACTTCTAAAAAACTTTTTAAAAAAAAGCTTATACTTTTCTTAGTATATTGGAAAAAAAAATGACAAATTGCAGCAACTTATATTAAACACTTTTAAGTTTAATAAAAAAAATGGCATGACAACAAATTGCCACCAATCACTAATAAATTTAAAGTTAGAAACAAAGTTTTCTTATACAGAACTAAGATTGAAAAACAATAAAGTAGAAAATTTGAACATAAATAAGATAAATTATTTTATATTTATGAAATCTTAGGCAATAAATTATACAAGTTAAGACTTAATAACAAAATTTTAGCTAAAATTACACATGGAAATTGACTAAAGCACTATTATTTCAGAAATAATCCTAAATTGTCAATTCCACAAATTGGTACATATTTTTTTTTAATTAATCCTAAAGACATTCTTCAAAATTTAGAACCAAAAGTTATAATAAAACAAAAATTAAACATTTAATTTTATTAATAATCTCTCTACAAATACAGAAACATTAATCAAAAATAGTGAAATAATTATCAAAAAATAACCAAATCCAAAAATATATAAAACTTATATACTAAAAATTATTTTTTTTTCATTTTTTTTATTTCTAAAAATTTATTTTTATTATAATGTTTATTCTCCAAAACATTCAACAAATATCTTACAAATTAATGTTAGCTTTAAAAACACTTTTTAACTTATCTATAATGATTAATAGAAGTCAAATTAATTACATTCCGAAAGAAATTACAGCCCAAGTAGTAAAAAATTTGCAAAATTATCACCCTTATAGAAGAAATATAAGAAGTTATTCTGGAATTCAATTGCCAAAATTCTTGAAACAAGTTTTAAAAGAAAATTTTTTATTTGTCTCTATTGACATTATACCAAATGTCACAACCCAACAAAAGCTTCAACTGTTTCTTAATAAATAAAGTTATGAATATATCTCTATATTTAGATATTTTTATATTAAAAGAACATTTTATGAACAAAAACTGAAACTTGTAACAACAAACCTCACTTTAGAAGCTATACAAAAACAAATTTACAACAAATTTAAGACAGCAGTTGAATTAACAAACACTTATTACAAACTTAAAGCAGCTTATAGACTCTATGACCTATTCAATACTTGTGAGAATGTTCTACAAAATCCAATACTTCAACCAATAAAAATTTAATAAATTGGCAAACTCACAAAACTAAAATTTCAACAATTTTCAGACCAAATTACTTCAATAATTTTGGATCACTATCTTAAAATTATCTTTATAATTCGTATTATTAATTAGCATATATTAATATCATTTCAAATTATAACTTATTATTTAATCAAATTATTGAATATTACTATTTAATTAATAACCTAATTTGTACAATAGAAATTAAGATGATTAAATTATACAATATCCTGAACTATATAACATTCAAAAATTCACTAAAATTTGTAAAAATTTACTGAAATTACAAATAGTTTACTGAAATAACTTTTAATTTACCAAAATATATCTTTAGTTTGTCAAAATCATAGCAAAAAAAAATTTAAGTTTATAAATTAGTATTATAACAAGTTGTATAAAAAAAAAGCTTTTTTCTTTAAAAAAATATATATTTTATTAAAATTATCTTACCATAGATATTTTTCTTACTTTTTTAAAAAAAAATCAAATAAAAATCAATACTTGAAAACCAAATTTTTTAATTAAAAATTGCACTTAAAATTCTCTGAAAACTCTACTAACGTTTTGAAATTAATTAGCTACCAATTTTAGTAAACTGTTAATGACTCTAGGCCTAGATCAGAAAATGATTCTCTTCACAAAATCCCAATTCTTTTATATTTTTTTTATTTTCTTTTATTTTTCTTATTATAATCATTAAGGTAGTCTACAAACAAGATTTTTGTAAAAGAGTTGACTTTTATTACAAAGTAATTACACAATTTTAGTAAGC
>JAAOMT010000397.1:9580-20180 GCA_016748015.1 Geosiphon pyriformis | reverse complement strand
TATTAAACAATTTTCAAGAAAATATTGATGTTATATGAATCTTTATAAAAAAGATCTTGATTAAAAATTAGTAAAATATGCTATAAAAAAGTAGAAATCTTATAAAAAAATTCCAGATAATATTCAAACTTTGTAATACTGTATTTGGTTTAATATTATATAAAATTTAATAAAATTTTTTTTTTTTATAAATAATATATTAAAACCACATGTATATTAACCAATAAAATTTAATTATATAAATAAAAACACATAAAGATCATCATTTAAAATTTTAGACTGATCTACATTTTTGATGATTATAAATAATTTACACTATAGAATTATTTTTATTTTGACCACCTATATTGTTACAAATAATCTTTAAATGTTTTTTACTTTTATTCAATTTTTTATTCTATTAAAAACCAGACTCAGTATACCATTAAGATTTTTGCCTATTATTTTGCCTTTATTGAGAACGTAATTAATTTGTTTACATATTGTTTTATTTTATACACCAAATAAATACACTTTATGCAAACTAAGATAATAAATTTTACCTGTTGATCAGAATGTGAAATGTGAACATTTTGTGCTCAATCATAACTGTAATGAGCAGTAACATCAACATTACAATAATCAGCTTTAACTTCTGTCACAAGATAATTCTTGTCTACTAATTGTCTTTGTTGTTCTGTTAATTTCGTATTTTTGTTGTAATAGTTTCTCTTTAATTTAGCCTTAACTAGATGTTTTTTTAAATTTTTCAATAAATTTTTTGCCTCTTCTTTTTTGCAAGTATTGTATTGTAAATCATTCTAAAAATATTAACAAGTATCACATAAATTGGTTTTTTAATTCATAATTTGAATATAAAGTGTTAATTAATGCTATAACTTGCAAAATGCATCATATTTTAACAATTTTAATGTTTTATCATTTTCAAAATCTACAATAAAATCACAATAAACTGATTTATAACTAGTTTTAATTGGTAAAAGTATAAGCAATTGAGTAATTCGGTTAACATTTTTACCAAGACTTAATAATCTATGTATTTCAGTGTAATTCTTGAGAAAATTTTTCACAGTGGTAGCAATGATTATATCAATTGTTAATTTAGTTTTTTATCATGGTATTTATTTTATGTTACCATAAATACATAGTATTATACTATATGTTATTAAGTAATTTTTAATGTTTTCAAAGTAAATATGACCAATTCCTAACATGTTGAGATATATTTTCTAACAAAAAAGTGTATTGTAATCTTAATAATAAAAAGTTTTTTTATTAGTATGCATTTTTTTTTTAAAACATTGGCTGGTAGTTATTTCTCTATCATTTATTGCTTTTAGCTGGACTATTAAAAATATGTTTTGTTCAGATTTAGAGTAAGTGTGAAATGCTTCATGTAATTTAGCAAACTTCTCTTTCAAAATTATTTTTAAACCACATTTACAACCTATTTTCAGGAAATATATTGTTTTTTTATATTTGGTTGAATCATTATTATTATAATCTTTCATATACAGTTAATTCTATATATAAATTTTTATTTTTTTGTAAAATTTTCACATCATATTTGGCAAGTTTTATTGATTTTATTAATATTGCACAATTCAATAATAGTTTTCTGCCAGTAAAAAATTACTATAGATTAGAACAATAATAATTATTGTTCTATTCTTATTATACTGTATATGCTTTTTTGCATTTTTTTTTTCATCTTTTTAGTATAACAGAGGATTAGTAGATGTGACAAAAAAAGACAATGATACACTAACATACTGTGATTATACTGTAAAGACTCCATATTTTTCACAATCTCTTTATACTGTTGAACCCATTTATTACTTGCTTTATATCTGTTCTACAGAATGCTATTTTTTTTTAATAGAATCAACATAAAATATTAACAACTTGTGCAACAGTGATTCTATTATATTACTGTTTGTATTATTGAAACATGCATACACATTTTTTGAGAGTCCATAAATACTCAAATGTCTCATTCTATCTTTGGAATTTATTCATGTTATTATTCTAATGTCTAAAGTGTTATTGTATTTAATATCTTTAAATGTCACTCCAAAACTCATGTAAATTCTAAGATAAGGTAAAAAGAATAGTTTGCAGTTATCAATGCCAATATAACAAGCTGTTTATTTGAATATATTATCTATCTTCTGTTGTTTAAACGATTGTGTGCTCTCTTTTTGCTGATCTTTGTTACTAGTTAGACCATCAACTTTACAATTTTTGACTTGAATACTAATAAATGTTACATTCTTTTTTGTAATTAGAGTTTCATCATCTTGAACCATAACAACTGGAATGATAATATTCACTCCTTTTTGATTTTATTTACAAAACACAGCTGTTTCACAAAAGAAAAAGTTAATAAGATCCAGTTTAGTAGGAGTGAACTCAACATATGTGAAATAATTAAACCTGATTTTGCTATTGCAAAGCATCATGCCATTGGCTTTTTCAGCAAAAATTAGACTAAGCTTTTTGCACAACTCTAAATCAACAAGTGCATCAAAAAATTCTTGTATGGTAATAGGCTGTAAGTACATGTTCTAGAATTTGGATTCTGATTATTTGGATTTCGACTAAATTACTTTGTCAATTGCCAAAAGACACAGAATTCTGCTGACAAGTTCACTCTAATTATTTGCATTGACAACAAAATAATTCCTGATTGAGCTGACTAAGTAGTCTAAAACTTACACAAAAATCTCAGAGTAGTTTATTATATGGCTTACAGTCTCAGCCAATACAGGTTTACTAAAAGATATTGTAGTAAGAAATTTCTATTTCTCAATAATATGGTGCATGATTCTCATATAACTACTGATTAACTCAGATGCTTGTTGTAAAAGATTTGAAATTTTTAAATAGAGCTGTGGTCCAAGAATTGCTAGTGCTTTTATTACTTTTTTGATAACTGCTTTATGTTCCACTTTATATATATTTCTGGCTTTCTCTCTGTCACAGAAGATTTTTTCTATGGCATATTATATAATAGCTTTTTTATCAACATCTGCTCAAAGAGGTTGTCTTATATTGTGAATTTGAGCTATTGATAATGAAACTGTAATATTTGCTGATTGTTGCATATGGCAATTAAATATGTCAAGAAAGTAAAATGGTTTGTATAGTCTCTTTCCATAACTGACTTTGGTGAATAGATCATAGCATTTGACAGAAAAGAAATCTGAGACTCTTGAAAGTATATCTGTAAAAAGTGCCATAAAACAGACATTAGTCTTATGTAGAATAGCCTGTAATGCTCTCCATAAGTTATAAAAATTACTTTTGTTATTCTTTCTGTTAATCAATACACTAGTTTTGTCAAGAACTAATAGCACTTTAAATGAAAAGGAGTTGTACAGGTTTTTTAAAGTAATTATGAGGTCTTTATAGTGGCTTTCTAATTCTTTTACAACAACAGACACTGGCTTGTTTAAAGTCTCTTGCAATTTTATCTGTTCTGACATATTATTCCAAAATGTGTTTTACAACTCAAATATTTTATCATTTTTGTCACTAATAAAAATATCAAACATACAACCACATATATTTTCTGTATTTTTACAAAGTTGTTGATTAAAGAATTCTGAATATACACCAAACAAAGCTGACAAAAAAGTAAGATAATAAGCTTTCAGAAAAGCTTGTTTAGTGAATACATTAGCAATAATAAAACACTTTGGATGGCCTCTTAATTTTGAATCATACAAACAAATATATACTACAAAGACGTCTTTTTCAAATGCTAATTCTCTTAATAGTCTTGACTTGTCAGTATTGCTAGTTTGTATGAATAATGTGAATGAAACATAAAACTGTTGCAGCATTTATATACTAGCATACTGTTCTAAATAACAAAAAAATACATCAATGTAGTCTTTTTGAGGCTTTATCAAAGTATTTTTAAATGTGTTTTTCAATATAACATAATTTCAGTTAAATCTCTGTTTCTTGACTTCACTTTACAGATGGGATGCTTCTGTAAAACCAGTGTCAAAATAAAAAACAAAATGGATAAGCCCAAGCCAATTTTACTATGCTCTATTTTAAGTTTATCTTTGTAACAAATTTATGTATATTCAATAATATTCTATTCTATACTTTTTCCAATACACATGTTGTAATGTATTCTAATTATTTTCTTGTTGAACTCATAGCTACTCTATGAACTTCTATTGCTTTTCTATTAACTTATACTGTTTTTTGTATTTTAAAGTACTCTTTGTAAATTTTGTTGGTGGTAACATCAGAATGGTCTTTCAACTATTGAAAAGTAAATTCAAAGATTGGTTTTTGGTTCATGTTGTCAGATTTATTAGTATAAAAGAAAAGAACATATAGTGTGCGCATTTATATCTTGTTGTATTTCCTTGTATTATGAGGCATATCACATTGTAGAACAATTGCATACATTAAATTAGGTTGTTAGATTGTTGTCCCTGTGATTAATGTTTGATCATGTAGCATGAGAATTGATAGACTTAATTTTACAAATAACAACTTATAAAGTACATATTCACTAGAGCCATTGATAAGTATTTCTATACTTCAGTTACTTTAGTAAAATATTATTAAATATGCTATTATCCAGACTTGATTGTGAATTTTTAGATAATAAAATTATGCTTTATTTAAATATTCCTGAAAAGTTTGGGTATTATTAATTTTAAAAATATATGGAGCAATTTTTTCTTTTTGTTTTTTTTAATAGTATTGGTTTCATAGTAAATTTAATATAAATTAGTTTTATACAGTATATACAACTTAGTCCTAACTAAAAAATTTTTAAGTGGCCAAATTTAAGATCACAAGATACAGTAATATTGTAATTTTATTGATGCATATTCGAGTTTACAGATCATATGTTCTTGTAATTCCACAACTGTGACCTGTATGCCTTACTGTAACACAATAATAATTAATGTTTGGATAAAAGAAAATTAACTAATTAGGAAATGTTTAAAAAATATCAATTTTTTTTTAATTATGTGTATAATATATATATAAAAATAGCAGCAATAGAACTAACAAAAAGGCAATCAGATATTGAATATCACAAAATGAATAAAAGCTCTTATTTGTGTACAAAAAAAAGAACAATTACTTATTAATAATTATAATTGTTTCTATTATAATAATTATTTAAATATTGTAATAATTATAAAAATTATAGTCAATAAAGACTAATTTAAATAAAATAAAAAAAATGCGTTAAAAAATATAAAACTAACATAAAATACACTTATAAATAAATAAAATTACTTACCTTTTAACCAATGTTACCTGAATAGAAAAACTGATCCAAAGTTATAAAGAAACGTGACCAAAACATGACATAACACAGAATAATGTGCAATAACATTGGATAACGCATTATAACATAGGATAACATATTATAATGCAGGATAACACAAAATAGCACACAATAATGTAGAATAACGTGTTATAATGCAGAATAACACAGAATAATATATAATAATGTCAGATAATGTGTTATAACATAGGATAACTAGCAATAACATAAAAAAATAAAGCAATAACAGAAACAACAAAACAATAGCTAGTGATAGTGAAACAATTGAAAGCAATTCTGTAAAACCAAAAGAATGTATAAAAGCAAGTAGTTGTAGAAGTGAGAAAAGACAGACAGATAGATATAAACCTCTAAACAAGAATAAAATATCCATACCCCTTCATTCTTTATTATCTTCTCTATTTTCAGCTCCTGAAATAAAACCAATTATTAAAAAAAATCAGAATCATAAATTCATGTTCTCGAACTTCGTGGAATTTACATGAATTAACCCTTGTCTTATACCTCTATTCTAGGACAGATGCTCTTAGCATAACCGCCTCAAACCTATTAACAATTTGGACCAATTGCTTTTGATTACAGCAATTGACAATACTAATTTATCTTTTCTCTCTTTTTTTTTTTTTTTTTTTTTTTTTTTTTTTTTTTTTTTTTTTTTTTTTTTTTTTTTTTTTTTTTCTTTTTCTGTCTTATTTTTTGTGGAGTGGCAATATAGTAAAATTGACTGTCTGGAAATAGACTTCGTGATAGCCTGGTAAAAGAGGAAAGCTCTCCCTAAGTTTTGAATATTAACATTATCTTGTTAGCTTACCAGAAAGGCAAAAAGACAATGCCAGATCCTAACGACTGTGCTCATTAGCTCAGAAAAGAAAGCTCACATTTATAAAAAACATTGCAATTGATGAAAGACAAACTCTGTGCCTTATAACCAAAGAACTCAACAGATAAATTCACATCCAAAAATAGACCTTCAGAGACTGATAATTAAGACTAAGCCAACAGAATTACGCGGAAGATCAATAATTGAGAGCACCAAATGTTATCATTTCCTATACCCACCAAGTTTACTCATAATACTGAAGTCATTACTAATCAGTGAGAAAGTTCTTTTAATAGTAAATAATTCAGTCTAAGTTTCTGCCCCCTGTTATAATTAAAGTTTGTTAATTATCAAATAAAAGTAACAACTAGTTATGTTAGCTAGATTTTATTAGGAAAGATTTCCAATTTACCAATATGTCATGTCTAACTAAATGTTAAAAACATTCAAAAAAAGCTTATGAAGCAAAAGTTGCACATTAATATATCTAAAATATATCTATTGATGATAACTCTAAAGATTATTCTGATATTGACAATATTTTTTTTTATAATGAACTAGGCAGTTATGATGATGTTAATAGTTTTTTTGTTCATAATAAGCCAATAAAAAATGATAATGCTGTAAGCATTGTTAAAAAACTTCAAAAAGCAGCAAAAAAATATTATCAAAAACATGCTTTTTATGAAGCATATAGACTAAATTATATAGAAACTTAAGTTGTACTAAAAGAAAAAAAAATCAACAACAGTATGAGACAGCAAAAAAAACTCTTATGTTGCATATCTTTTGGAATACCAAGAGATCTGCTAAGAAAGTTGATAAAGAGCTGGCTAATAAGACTAATATAAAAGCAAATGATGATATTGACAGACAATTGAATAATAAGGATGAGAATTGTAATTGATATAATAAACTTTTAGCAGCTCTCAAAAACCTGGTATTAAATATCAAAAAAAAAATGTAAATAGTGAGATTTAGATATGTCTAAATGGCATTTGTTTCTATCTCCAACTTGTAAAATGCGGTTATCCAAAAATGGAAACAAGTAAAATTGTTGCTAACACAATAAAAAAAAAAGTATATCATGCTAAATGTATTTGTTCTTGGACACATAAATATGTAATGATTCATCAAATTTCTTACTTTTACTGAAGACATCATGCCAAAATATGGAGCTTTTTTTGAGATAAGAATATCCTTCTTTAAATAAAATCATTTATTCAAGAACATAAGTGAGATATTACTTTACAAATGTTAATGACACAGATAAATGAAATTATTTTGCCAGGACTTGAATTTGCACTATTTTCAATTATTTATTTCAATACAGTAAAAAATTATTTGAAAAAACTTGAATATGTATATGTTAAGGTAAAAAAGAGAGTGTATATAAATAGATATGAAAAAGAAGATGTAATGATCTATTGAAAAATATTTTTAGAAAAAATGAGTAAACTTAAACATAAGATGTTCACTTTCTCAGAAAATGATTTAAAAAAGATAATTTGATCAAAGAATAATATACAATTACTTATTTTTATTATACATGATGAGTGTATTTTCTCAGCTTATAATAGAAGTTAAAGTTTTTGGATTCCTAATAGAGAACAATCTTTATAAAAAAAAGGTAATAGTTATCCAATTCATATTAGTGAATTTTTGACTGATGTTTGTGGTTGTTTTGTACTTCCTAAGAAAATGCAAACATCAAACAACTTTTCTAGAAAAGTTTGTATTTTTATACACTTAGGCAAAAATAATAATGATTGGTAAAAGACCAAAAACTTAATTAATCAGATAGTTAAATGTGCTATTTCCATATTTGAAGCATGCTTTCCAAGATATTAGGCTTTATTTGCATTTAATAATGTATTAAGTTATGCCACTTTTTTACCAGATATACTTATTGCTAAGTATATAAATTTTAGCCTTAATAAAAAGCAACCAAAGATGCAAAGTACATATTTTGGTAAAAAATTTAACAGAATATAGTCTTTTCATTAGATTATTAAATTTTCAAATTGTGTGAACAGACAAAAGAATTAAAACAAATTTTAATTAAAAAAAAATTATGGCCAAATAAAAAATTAAAATTAAAAGAAACATAAAAAATAATGAGTAAACAACCAAACTTTTTAGCATAAAAAAGACAGCTAAAAGAGACTATTGTTGTAACTAAATATTAAATTGTGTTCTATTTAAAGTTTCATTGTGAGCTCAACTATATTGAAAACTTTTAAAATATAACCAAAAAATTTAGTCAATCATATTGTGATTACTTATAAACAGGATTACAAAAAACTGTTTTATTAGTTTTTATTTTTATTTTACTTACAACTATTCATTAATATGTAAGAAAAACATTTTATTATATGAATGTGTACCAAAAAAGTTTAACAGATCAAATAACAGAATTTGCAGTTAAAAAATACCATTCATATTGCTAGGTTCTTAATTCAGTTTTATAATTAATTGATATTTAATAAATTAGTTAATTTAGTATTATACTAAAAAGTTGATGTTATAATTAAGAAAAATTTACTTAATATACTATTTTTAAATTAGCCAATTAGCAATAAATATGATTATATATGTTTATTTTATGTAAGTAGCCAAATTATCAGTTTAATAATAAAATTAATCAACTTTAAATCACTACTGTTTTTTTAAAAATTATTTTACAGAAAATTTGAAAACATAATATTGTTTAATTTAAATAGCTTTATCATTTATTAATTAAATTTAGTGTCTATTTTTTTTTGAGCAAGAAGTAATAACTTGAATTTTATTAAGTTTAGTAGTTAGAATTAAGTTGTATACACTATATAAAAATAAATGCAATTGAATTTTAAACTTGTAAACTTCATGATTGTATCAAGTAAAATCTGTGATAAATTGTATTTTATTGACTATATTATATAAGATTAAAAAAAATAAAATATATAAAATATGTAAAAAAAATAAAAGTATATTATTTTTACTACTATAATATTATTACTAATAAATACTTATGATTTGTTTATTAGATTTATTAAAACAAAAAAGACCATTTGGTCTATTATTGCCAATTATTTAATATATACAAGTGCTACTTATAGAAGTATTTTTAGTATTAGATTTATATATGTTTAATACAATATTCCTATAACTATAAAATTTTAGATCATAACTGTATACATAAAAAGTGATTAAAAGATTGTTATTTATATAAATTATACTTCTATATAGATAATAGTATTTTATTGAATATTAAGGTACATAAAAGAAATGTAAAAGCCATTATATTTGTAAATGAAAATACAAACAAAAATACAAATTCAAAGTTAATATATATAGAAAAATAATATCTAATTAAAATTAAAAAGTATTAATTTTATCTTTATTTATAAAAAGTGTATTATAAAATTAAATATAATTAGAAAGATTATATTGTAATTTTTCATAACAAGTTATTCAATTTATGTAATATTGAGTGTTATAAAAATCATAATCCTAATTACATTTGAAAAAAACTATACCAAATGGCCAATTTAATTAAAAAAACTATTTCAAATAAAACTACAAATGTATTATTTTTAATAATTACAACTGGTAAGTTTAAGTATAAATTCGAAAAAATAATTAAATTTTATTAATATTAATTATTTTTAAAATTAATGAATAATATAAAAAATTTGAGCACAAGTAATAGATTTACAAATTAAGTTCAACTAATTTCTGCTCGATTTGCATCTAATCTTAAGACAATTCAAAATGTTCTTAAGTATGATAAAAAGTTATATTATTTAAATATGTTAGAATTTAAAAAAGTAAAAAATTGCTTACATTCATTTTTTTATATATATTATTATATTAATTTACTTTATTAATAAGTTCATTTTCTAATGAATACTTATAAGGCTGAAGACATTATCATATTAAAACAATATGGAATTAAAAATGCTCAAAATTCTAAGAGTTAAACTATACTTTTTGGTATTGCATCTACAGTCATGTTAAAACTATTATACAAATATCCAGATTTTTTGTTTCTAGATTCTAGCCATTACAATAGCTTAAACTTTTTCAATACTGTTTTTATAATTAGTTAAATGAACTATGTGGTCAAGTTTTAGCATTATTTATAAGTAATAAAAAAACAATACCAGTTATTAATTTAATATTTAAGTAAGTAAATTGTATAATAATTTTTGTTCAATTAAAATTTTCAATTTATAAATTGTACAATAATTTTTTTATTAAAAGTTTATTAAATATAGTTATAAAAGCAATATTTAATCAAATTCTAAGTGGTTAGCTTTAAATAAATGAAATTTTTATTTAGTAGCAGCCAAAAAATATTTTCCAAAAACTCAAATAGTCTTGTGTGATTGGCATAGAGATAAAATTTTAAAGATTTATTGGGTTTTATATTTTAATCTTATAATATTATCATTTTATAG
>JAAOMT010000360.1:11272-49680 GCA_016748015.1 Geosiphon pyriformis | reverse complement strand
CAATAGTGGGGGTGCTTTCAGATAAATCTAATTCGCAATATGGTCGTCGGCGGCCTTTCATGATTGTCGGTAGTCTGGTGGTAGCATTTATACTCATATTGATTGGTTGGACCAAAGAAATTATTTTTGGAATTTTCGGAGAAAATTCTTTTGCGGTAAGAAATACGATTTCAACTAGCTTCTCAAATTGTTTTTATATTAATACTTCTGATTTTAGAGCACATTGACAATTTGGTTGGCCGTAATATCTATCTACGTCTTGGATTTCGCGATCAACATAGGTATTTAATAAATTCTCCTTCAAATATATCAGGATGAATATATCACTCATAAAATACATTCAAAGTTCAAGCAACCTCTCGTGCTTTAATTGTCGACTGTTTGCCGCCATCACAACAGGAAGAGGGGACAGCTTGGGCTGGAAAAATGGGTGTAATTGGAAGTGCTATGGGATATTTCATGTGAGGAAAGGACTTTGTATTTTACCTATTATGAAGATCTTAATAATTTTTGGTGCAAATTCAATTAAAAAAGGGGCTTTGTCGAATTACCGGCAATCTTTCCATTTTTTGGCAATACAAATTTGAAAGTTTTATGCATTCTCGCCTCTCTTGTTTTACTATCTTGTAACGCGCTCACTTGGTGGGCCGTCAAGGAAAAAGTGAATTATGATGGCAGGTTTGAAATTAAAATATTCCAATTTGATATATATATCATTTTGCGATTAAATAACAATAAGTTTATTTTCTCAGTCAAAAGGAGTCGATCAGCGTCCTTTCTTACACATTTGAAACAATAACTTCTGTTGTAAAATCCATTCGAAACCTTCCAGAACCCGTGCAAAACATCTGCAATGTACAATTTTTTGCATGGATTGGATGGTTTCCTTTTCTAATTTACTCTACAACTTGGGTCGCTGAAGTTTACACTCGTACTGTAGGAAAACCATCTTCAGAAGTAGGAACTCGAGCGGGCTCTTTTGCGCTATTAGTTCATTCTTTGGTCAGTTTGATGGCATCCTTTCTGTTACCTTTCATCATCAGTCCATCGGGGGACACAAAGTTCACTTGTACCAATCGTTCACACTTTAATTGGGAGAATCTAAGATTACCGCTGCCTTTTCTCACTTTACCAAAGATGTGGACCCTTTCTCACTTTATTGTAGCATTTGTAATGTTAGGAACATGGTTTACGAACACAGTTGCCGAAGCAACATTCTTATATGGGATTCTGGGAATATCATGGGCAACTGCAATGTGGGCACCTTTTTCCCTTTTAGGTGAATTTATAGCTAAAAATTCTCGCCAGTTGGGGACTGGATCACTGCAATGCAACAACGAAGTTGTGGAACCTGATGAGATTTCTTATGGATTAGTCGAAACAACTAATATACAAAGTGAAGAACATTTAGTATCATTCACAGGAGATTACGATTCAAGTCAAATCTCATGCGATGCTGGCACATTACTGGGTATACACAACATTTATATAGTGCTACCTCAATTTTTGGTTACTTTTTTCAGTAGCGTTGTGTTTGCCATAATAGAACCTGGATCTGAAAAAAGTCTTGTTGATGAAGTTGATGTAAATTCGAATAAGGATGCTATTGGGTTTGTGCTCAGATTTGGAGGGTTAATGGCATTGATTGCAGGAATTCTGTCTATAAAATTATGGAAAGCTTGAAAATAATTCCTAAAAATGGAGGACGATTTTTGTTTGAGAACTACTTTGAAAAACGCCTAGATAGTTTAGCCCCCATCGGTATCTATTAAATATTAGCAGGCCTATGCTATATTCAACTGCCGACAGAAATTTTCTCAACTAAACGGCGACCTGCAACCATGATAAATTATCCATATCAATTTGCACTTTGTATTAGCCGATAATAGCACTTTTGCATTACTTTAATTAACTATTTGGATCTTTAAACTGTTTCAGTTAAGCTTAATTTGTACTTTTATGCTTGATTTAGAATTTCAGACAAAATGGACAAAAGTTTTGCTACTTTATTCCGTAGGTGCTAGCCCAATCTGTTCAATTCGCTGTTGACGGGCTCGATCCAACTTTTGGGTATAATTCCACAACTCCGTTGTTAGTTCTACTTCACCGAAGCTTAAAGTAACCAATCTGTGAGCAATTCGATAAACCAAATCAGTAAATGAGTGATTATAAAATACCATGTCAATGTCATTCGAGGATTTACAATAATGATTTACGTGCCTTGCTAGGTTCATTCGGAAAAATAAATCCTCAGGAGTCATTAAAGGGGTACCTTCCCGAGATGCTTCTTGTCGTTGACTAACAAATTGACGTTGAATAAACTGCAAAAAATTTTGGGAAAATTATTGGGAGCGAGTTTTCTTTGAAATTTCAAAATTAAGAAAATGATCATTGCCTCAGCGATATTCTCAGGAATTAAATACTCTGAATGACGCATGATACTCAAATATTTCCTAAAGTTATTCATAGTGTCTGGGCTTGGAGACGGCGTTGTATTTATTCCCATTGAATGATCAAGAGGAATGGCACAGTCAGCCTAGAAGGTAAGCAAAGTTATTACGATCGTTGAACATATAATCTTTGACATCGATAAAAACGAAAATATTAGAATATTTACGGGGAAAAGGCTTTTAGCGTTCGACAATATAATTAACCCGATATCAATATTGAATTCAAAATTGCTGAATGGAAACACGTAATTTAACTTTTGATTCCTTAAAACTTGTGCCAAAACCTGAGCATTTCGCACACCTAGAGGAAATCAAAAAATGTGGAGCTTTTTAATAACTTATCGGAAGTAAATTATCCATTCTAATATGAACTTACCCTGATCACCTAATTTTCCTTCATTTAATACAGTCTCATCTATAGAAAAACAAGTTCCTTCACTGACTTGGAATACTCCAGATTGCAAAACGTCCTCGCATTGTGGATAGAAAAAAATATTGTTAAGCGTAGAAAGATTTAGGGGAAGATCATGGTATTTTGGTAAAAGTGAAGAAAGTAGAGTGCCAATATTTCTAGCGAATGGATTACTGTGGGTCAATGATATTGGACGAGAGGACAAGCTGTCATTATTTGAGAATTTAGCTGGTGGTATATTTGTAATATTTAAGCCAAATTTTCCTAGTGTTATATCCTCTCGGCGATTATAACTGTAATGTCGAGTAAAAAATCATGAAAATGTCCGAAATATGTTGATACAAAGTCATTGGGAAACCATTCTTACGTTCGGGAAAGAAGTTGAAGTAAGACAAACTCAGCTACTAGCAAGTCCTCTTTGAAGGCTGAAGCAATATACTTTATCAATGCAATTCTGGTGAGCTTCGCTGCCTGTTTGACCTGATGGATTGCTGATCAATATTCAAATATAATATTTAGCATAATTCAGATTCAATAAATGAGTTGCCATTCTTTTGAATACAAACTGGCATCCAGATTTGAAAATGAGATCAATGGATTGTTGGAATGGTGTAGTTTTCTGTAAAAGATTGCGTGGATGCGGGGAGCCGGTAGAAGCGAGATTGGCTCAATGAAATCACCATTATCCAATACTTCTTGATATTGGCTAATAAAAAAATATCATATAAGACGCAATAAAGATTTAAATCCAAAGAAACTTTAAAAAAAAAAGGAAACCTAGGATGATCAATCACGCCAATGAACTCCACCACATCACACACTTTCAAAGACTCGTCTTTTTCGTAAACCTGAAAATGTATTCATTTTAACCATAAAACAGAAAAAAAAGACTAAATTGGGTTATGTAGCAGAAGTGGATGTTATTGGACCTTCACAATCGCGGAAACATGAGTTTCATTGGGAAATGGAAATTTCGACATTATGTGTTCGTCATGGTACTCTTCATCGATAGATAGATTGGAAGTTAAAAGTTCAAGGTCTACAAAAAAATATCAATATTAATGTAAAATATATACATATATATATAATTTATTAGAGTTCAGACCTCGAACATTCAATATGTTTTTCTTTGGCCGAGATAAATTTATATCTGTATATCCGTATAAGAGAATCAAGAAAACTTTGAATGGATCATAAAAATAAATTTCCTTAGAAATCGTGGTATATATTCATTAAGGATATTTCTTTCACCCAGTTAGTTTCACCCGGTACTGATACACAATAATACAGATGACGCTCGTCGAATACGCTCTCTGCAGAATCATAAACTGGACTAAGGAGGCTCGCCTAGAATTTAGATAAGATATGAAGATTCTTGAAAATAAATATCGGCAGAAAATGGTATTACCTGATCAATATCGTCGCTGTATTTGTGCAAATTCCATTGCTTAAAATTAAAGATCAGTTATTACACTCGCTTTTCGCAAGGTATAGCCTGACAGCTAATAGATTAAAGAATGAAATACCTGATTGCCATTAGTACACAACGATTCAAATACGCTTACATAAATCTCGTGACCTAACCCAGAATTTTGGATCATGGCGCGAAACCTTACAAGTGTATTTGAAGGGATGTCTCGCGCTGCTATGTCATTTAGTGAGGGAATCTAGGATGCATGTTTGACTTTCTGGTTTTCATTTTGAAACAACTAATTCAGCTTCAATCTTAGAGTATAAAACCTGTTGAATAGCTTCCTCGGTATCGAATACTTGCTTGAAGTTCGTAGGAATGCCAAAGTGGCTACCACTGGCGGGTATTATCGGGCTCCAATTGGCCTCTAAAGCCAAGTATTTTATGTTAAAACCTGATTATTAAATTGAACTTCTGAGTATCATTTAGCTTTACCAAAAAGTTTCTTGACTACGTCGAGAGGTCTTTCTACATAATCTTTAATAGTATACATTTTTGTAATTATTCAAGAGCGTTTCGAAGTTGCGACGCGTTTCCAATTGGCCGATCTTTACAATTTCAATGTGCAATTTTTTGATCATTGTACAAACATTTGCCTTTCATGAAAAATCAACAAAAGTTGAAACCTGGTCAGGGAGAGGTTGTTTGTGAAATTCCACTCAGCAGCAAAATTCGACCGGTATTCTCTACTTTACACGCTTCGTATCCGTTAAAATTTCTTTCACCACGCACTCACAGTCCTTCTTTGGCCGCTTTATATATTTTGACATATGGAGGAGGCTTAGTGTCTGGTGATAGTGTATCAGTAAAGATCGACTGTAAGGAAGGCGTAAACTTACTGCTACTTACTCAAGGTTCGACAAAAGTATATAAGAGTCGTCCAAGAGCTCAGGGATTGACTAATGACTATGCTCATAATTCACAAAATGAAGCATCAACTGGGAACAATACTTTAGGAACTATCACCAATGATTTTGAGTTTTATATTTCTGCTTCTCCCGACTTGAATCAGAAAGAATCGCCCACATTTTTAACGAAATTAACAACAACACAGCAATCGCTTCATGCTCGAATTCACCAAAATTCATTGTTGCTTCAACTACCAGAACCAACGACATGTTTTCGTAGCGCTGAGTTCAAACAACGCCAAAGGTTTGTGCTAGAAGACAAAAATTCCTCTCTTGTGGTTTTAGATTGGTTCACTAGTGGTAGAATGTCACGAGGGGAAAAATGGGAGTTTTCTGGGTATGAGTCAGGCATCGACATTTTACTTGGAGAGCGATTAATCTTTCGTGATGTGGTCTTGCTTTCAAATAATCGCTATTCCGATAGAAAAAATTCAATAAATAATATATTATCAATTGATCTAGACAAAACGCATAATAACTTAAAAGATCGATTAGACCCATATGAATGCTTTGCGACTTTAGTAATCTGTGGGCCAAAAGTTGAAGAATTAACCCTTCATGTTCTTAAAGAATTCGACAATATTATAGTGCACAAAATGATAAAGCCTCCAGAATTGATATGGTCAGCTTCTGGATTATCAGGTCTCTGTGAAACTTTTACTCCATTTGGCGTAATTATCAAAATCGCGGGAATAACTACAGAAATAGTAAGAAATTTTTTATGTAGCGTACCATTTAAAGGGCTAGAAAACATTATTGGGGAGAATCTTTTTGAAAGAGCTTTATAATTTAATAAAAGGAAATGTGTTCAAACTTTGAACCTAATATACGAATTTCCCAACGTAGTTTATTTACACTATCTAGCATATTACGGAAAGATATTTAATAAAACTTTTTTGTGTCTAATATTGTACCGAAATATATTGATAAAATTGATAACTTTTAAAAATATTAATAAGCAGAACACATTTAACATTGTATTAATAATAATGTACATTACAAATTGCTATAAACCTTAAATAATGATAATAATAATTAATAGATATTATACAATAATTTGGTTTTTAGTGTTAATATTTTATAAGATTGTTTTTTTATATGAATTTTATTAATTGAATTTTTATATATTAAAAATACAATTGGCTTTTTATTTTTTTAAATTTGAAATACTTTACATATAAAATTTTTGGTTTAATTTAATTCTTAATTCTTAATAAATTTTACAAATAAATTAAGTACCTGATTTAGTTTTGTTAAATAAAAGACATTTTAAGTATAAAGTTTAAATAATAAAAAATTAATATTTTTAATCTTAACTGAATTATAATATATTATTAAATAAAAAAAGAAAATTATCATTTTTGCATTTTTTACACATAATCAGTTATTTAAATTTATGTTAAAAAAATATTATGCTTGTAAATAAAAGTAATAATTCTAATTTATTTATTAAAATATTTTATATTTTTATTGTTAAAATCAAATTTATTTATTTAAAACTTGGTAAAGTTTTTATATATATATTAATAAAAAACTTAATTTGTATTTTAAAAATAAAAATTAATTCTTAAGAATTTTAAAATTAAAATACATTATTATATAAATTTAAATTTCTGTAATTTATTTTTCAAATTTTTGAACAATAAATTTTTTAAATTGTTTCAATTTAATATTTAGCTTAAATAATCTATTTATTACTAAATTTATAACTTAAATATAATTTGTTTTTTGTTTAATTAATTTATAATTTTTGGTTAATATTATAATATAAGATATAATAAATATACTTACTAAAAAAAATACTAATTTATTTTTTAACAAATAATTTAAGATTTAAAAAACTGTATAATAATTGGAATTAATTATTTAGATTTAACATAAATTTTAATTAAAACATTTAAAATAAGTAATAATTATTTTTTTTTACTTAATAATATTAATTTAATTTTACAATTTAATAATACTATTAAAATTATTAAAGTATTTTTTTTTTTTTTTTTATTAACATTTAACGAGCGAAATTCAAACATTGCCTAGTGCAATACATCATATAAATGATCTAAACTAGGTGTAAATCATGCATTATCCACATGTGACCAGCCACTCGGACCAATCAGGACAACACTAAGCATCTATATGAACAGAAATCTTACCTCCTATGCCAGAAAAAAACAAACAAGACTTACGGAATCCAAAACTGACACCAATCGTCTTAGCAACACTCAGCAGCTAAGTCACACCAGATGACAGCCTTAAAGAAAGCCCAGAAATCGAGACAGGAACTGACCCATTGCACGAAATAAGCCCATTTTTTTCCATAAAAGCATGGTACTTGACACGAACCAACCAAATGTCTTCCCAAAAAGCCAAGCTAAACTCACGCACAAAGGCCATAATAGTCTGACCCGCTATCCTGGAGTCTTTGAAGACAGAAACAGACTCACAAAACCAATCCTTGAAAACAAAACCTTTGCATAGAGCAGTACTAACTAAAATGTCAGATACACAAGTAGACATCAGCTGCGAAACACCTGAGGAAGAATAAGCCAAACCGGAGCACACACCCCAAACAGCTGCATGAGCGTCCAACAACTGAGCACGACCATTGGCATTAAATGAACAAAAAAACACATGGTTTGAGACCTCGACATTACCGCAAAACAAACACATCACACTGGGGTATCACTTATCATAAAGCCACTTACGCATGGCGACAGGGAGCCAATGGTACAATGTCTTCATAAAGTAAGTTCGGAAGCCAGCAGTCCGCTTGCTAGTAAAGCCAGCAGCCATGTGAGAATCCAAATGCCAAACCAGTGATGATCTAAACCAATCAATATCTGTGCGTAGACTATCCGCCACCACCCTCATACCACAACTGATTTCCCAATATACATGATAAACTGACCAAAAAATATCCCAAACAAAATGTCTAGAATTACCAGAAATGGTTGTTTCCCCACCCCTAAGATAGTGTTTATCGACAGAATGAGGCAGATGCCAACCAGAGAGAACTGCAGCTCTGGCCAACTTATCAGCTCATTCATTGCCTAAAACCCCTAAGTGTCCTTTTACCTTACACTAATTAACTTTTAAATTCTTACGATGAATGACATTAACAATATGGCAGCATTCAATCCAACACCAATTCCTAAAATCTGGGCAAACCAATTCCATTTCCAACTTGCAAGCATTTAAAGCAGCCTGACTGTCTGAGAACAAGTCGACTGAACGAGAAAGAGGGACACATTCAAGTACCAGAGCAATAGTCTGCAGTTCTATCAAGGTAGAAGACATCAAACCAGATACCCCCATACCCAAACCCATACTAATGTCCTCAAAGAAAACAGCAGCCCCAGCTTTTATATCAACAGTCCCTAAATCACTTAGAGATCCATCTGTGTAAACAGAAAGACGACCAACATTAGAATTGAATAAACCGGCGCCAATGATGCCAAACTCATGAGACCGAAGAACATCCGAAGAGCCGCGATCAGCCAAAAGTGTGGAGCAGACAGGAAAAGAAGACATGCCACCAAGAAAACAAACTGACAGCTTAAACCAGACAAGAACCGGACCACGTGAGTCTAACCGTTTCCACCGTTTGAAGGTCTTCCACTCGAAAACAGCCCCATTTCGGTCTCATAGCTGGTCTACAAAAGCAATCCCATAATGCCGAAGTGACGAGACATTCTTGACATAATTCGATTCACCAAGAACAAGAGACATAGAGATTCCATCCCGACGACAAAAAGCACTAGACAGAAAGCCACCCAATGACAAATCACACCCAGAAAAAATATGTACCATACCTGTCAGAAAATTGTTTAGAGGATTAACCTTGACACGAACCAGACACTGCAAAGGATGTAGCGGGTGCCAGCAGAGGACCTGAAGATCATGTGACTGGTAAGAAAATAGATGCCCCAAAATCCCAACAGAGTTCACAAAGAAAATGACCAAAGCCATCTTGCTTTCAGCTTGAACCTGTTCAAAAGTCTTCAAACCATACAGAGAGGGATGATGAATTGCATTATTGGGGAAATCACATGGCAAACCAAACTTAGATCTCAAGTTCTTACAAATCAAAGTGTCCTACTTTCCATAAGCACTAATAGGAATGTAACTGAACTGTGTCCTATATTCAATGATAGGAAAGAGGACCGCCGAAACCAAATATGAAAATTGCTTATCAGATACTGCCTTTCTTAGGACTAAATTAGAAAAAAACCGGACATCAGAATGCGCCTTAACCAAGCTAGGCTTCGAAAAACTCTCAGTTGACAAATAGATCCCCAAATAATGATGCGATTCCCCCTTCTTGGCGATAGAAATGGGTGACCCACTGATCAGCAAAGAGGAAGCTGTACCATCACAATTAATGGGAATGGCAACAGTTTTATCATTATTAATTGAAATGGCATTAATACTGAAAAATTCACTAGCAACGTTGAGAATGTGTTGTGTGGCATTTTGACTGCTGCCAACCCAGATAGTATTATCAACAAAGGCATCTGCTGTGAAAAATGAGGATACACCGGCCTGAGACTCAGCACAACCACATCCAGAAATAAAATGAGAATTCAATCTATAACCACACCCATCCGCCTGTCTCTTAACTTCACACAAAAGAGGATCATAAAATATGCACCAAAGGAGTGGTGAGAACACCTCCCTCTGGTCCAAGCCATCATGCACCTCGTACTCGTCTGTCAAACCAAAATCCGTCATAACTCTGTTAATGCAACCATTGTGGATGCTGCCAAAGAACCTAATGAACCTGCGACACATCTTTATCCTAACCAAACTGTCCCGAAGATGTTTCCATCCAACAGAGTCATAAGCCTTTCACATGTCTTGCAAGACCAACCAGAGTTCACGATTCTTCTTCAGAGCATCCTCAATAACTGAACCAATAGCAAAAATGAGAAACTGGTTTGTCATACCCTTTAAAACCGAGAAATTGTCCCCACACAGAACGTCAAAAGTACTACAAGCCAACAAGATCTTATCTGAAAAAATCTTGGAAAGAATCTTGCAGGCAGTCTCAATCAAGACAATAAGTCAGGTGTTTGTAAGAACTTCTTCCCACTCATATGGCTTGGGAATCATTGAGACCCAGGCTTCTTTCCAAGCACTAGGTATTGACTCACGAATCAAACAAGAATTTAAAAGTACCAAAAACATGTCCAAAATTGATCTGTCACAGTGCTTCCAGAGCTTGTTTGAAATCCCAGAGAGACCAGCAGCCTTGCCCTTAGGCAGACCAGAAACCACACTGAACAACTCATTGAAACCAACAGGACTTATTACACCAGAAAATGCACCATCAAAAACATGCTCCAAAGGCATGTACTGGCAAGACCAAATATCAGAGATATCTGGCACCACCTTGTGCTTCCTGGTCCAGCCTTCCATGATCCCATCCATCCTAGCCTTGACCAAGCTGGGCTCCAAAATCAACTCATTACCCACAACCAAATGATCCAGTACCACTTTGCGAAAGGGACACTCCAAAACACTCCTGATAGTGTGACTCTTGTCTGATTCGAAACTTTCCATCCTTCTATTAATAGCCGCCCTAATATGAGATTCTTCAGCGTGTTTAGATTCCAGCAACTTAGCAAAGCAGTAAGACTTTCTCGCCTTAGCCAGAGCTGAGTGAATCCTGTCAAAACTGGAACTTGAAAGAAATAAAGACTTCATCACCAAAGCACCATTGACATTGAGCTTCTCTTACGTATTCAACAACAACGCAAATTCCACACTAAACGACAAATGAGACGCCTTAACCAGCTTGGATACCAACAACTCAAGCTTGTAAAACCTAGAAGAACTCTTAGTAAAAACCTCATCATAACCCTTAAACCATTTCTTTTTGAATGTTCCAACTGCTGAGAGAACCATTACTTTGTGTACAATGTCCCACATAGCATCCAAATCTGAAGATTCTGCAGAAGCAGCAAAATTACTTGAGAACATTAGGCCATTGGCCAACATAGCATTCTTAAAATTGTTCCACCCTTTCTTGCCAGCATTTCCGAAATCAAACTTCCAACAATCTTTATTAGTCTGCTTGCGCATCGAATTCAGCTGAGAGTCAAGCAAGCCATTCAAGCCCACAGAAACAGCCTTATGATTAGTATTGAAAAAGTCCTCGACACCAGTCACACCACGATCCACCACAGCATTGATCAAGCTCAAAGAGACAAACATATAGTCAATGGTCTTGACAACACCACAAGAGTTACCCCATGTCGGCATCTTTACAAGCACACTTCCACTCAAGACATTAACCAAATCCAGATCAAAGCACTTTTTGAAACTGGCACTTTTACAAACGCCATTCTTATTGAAGTCACTCCCCAAGACCACAAAAGATGATTCATTTACCACCTTAGCAATCAAAGAATTGATGTCGCCAGCCTGTGAGAATCAGATACTTGAAGAGGCACCAGTATAGAGACCCAAAACAGAAACCGAAAGTTTATTTTTGAAGAGAAGTTTGACAGAGAGGAGCCGACTGGACACCTCAGAAACCTTGAAAACGTGCCTTGCCAAAGAATTGTTCATAACAATTGCCACACCAGAACCAAGATAACCAGAATCCAAACCAGAAATGAAGACCCAAACACCATCAAATTTGGTAGTAATCCAAGGCCAAATCTTATCTTTCAACTTTGTCTCAGTAACAATCGAAACTAAATTGTTCAAATCTTTGTGCCAACATATAACATCCTCTTACTTTGCTGAATTGTTCATTCTCCTGACATTACACGTGGCTATTTTCCATACTAAATCATTCATTGAGGTACAAAAGAGACTGCAGAACCTGAGCCAGCACACATTTGATCTAACTTCTCCAATACTGAACTAACCAAAGCTTCGAGAGCCACCATCTTTGACTCCAAGCAGCCCACTTTCAAAGTCAGAATTTTTGAACTACTCGAACCCAACCTTGAAGCACCAGAGAAAATCAAAGAAAGAGGATCAACCACAGAATCAGGTTCATCCAAAACCATATCTGAACCGAATTTCGTATCAACCAAACCAGAAGCAACTAAGGGCTAAGAAGAGGAGGCGAGAGCCAAGGGCACCAGACTTAAACTATCAAGTTTGCCAACAATACTGGACATCTTATCTGTAAAAAGTTCCAAAGAGCGCTTCAGAGAAGCGAGACGAGTTTCCAAAATCAAACTAACAGGACTTGCAAAAGACGAGTTACCAACCAAACCTGAGGCGCCAGAAAAAGAGCCAAAATTAGGACCAAAACCAAAGTGAGGACCATTAGATGAAGATGCTAGAGAGACAACCTGGGCCCATGATTTGCCGCCAAACACAGCCGGTCTAGAAATAGACACACTCTTTTTTGCATATAGCTTGGCCAACTGAAGGCAGTTTTCATTAGAGACGACCTTTTTAAATGACTTGGAAAGTTTAGGAGAATGTGAGACCTTAGCATCACACTCCAGAACTGAATGACCAAGTTTTCTACACCGTTCACACCGAACCAGGTCCAATCTAGCCCAAGAAAGTTTCACCCCACCAAAAACAGGCTCTGTATGAAACGCAGACTCCAAATCCTTGTCATTTTCAAAACAAATTACAGCACAACAAATCCTATTGCCAGTGTCTAAAAAACAATTTATGACACAAGTTTTCCCACCAGCCCCCACCAAAAGATTGCCAAGATCATGAGCCATTGTTTCCACTGGCAAAGTAAACAAAAGCACCCTATACCAATCTTTAGACACCCACATCTCACGATTTTGCACAGTCTTGGCCATGCGCACTGAATTTTTCCCAATTAAGAATGACCACTTAGCTGCCAACTGATCTGCTTGACTTGATTCAGCAAACTCCACCACAGTCTTTTGCCACAGCCCAATGAGTTGCAATCAGATTGACACCACTTGACCAAATTCAGACACAGCAGTGACGATCATTTCTTTTGGCATATTCATGGGAATTTCCTTGATGACCACTGCCCGATCTGAATGAACTTTTTGTCTCTTAAGATCACTGTTTACCACGATGTCATTTTCCTTGGCCAATGAGGTGGTCTTCTTCATGCTTTCTGACGAAGTGAACATCGATCTGATGATCCCTTCAAATTTTGAGGGAGTAGTGGCCCCCCCAAAACCATTGATTCTTGAAAATAATTTCCTTACAACTTGAGTTTTAGCTGTTGCTGATTTCCCTTCCACAGCCGAAAGATTGATGTCCAAAGCAAAAGATTTTTTCACAGCTACTTCCACCTGAGTTTTAACAATTTTGGGGTCCACTCACATCTTTTCCAAAGAGAAAGACAAACGGGGAGGAAGAGAAACTTCCTTTTCATCATCCATGTTATAATTAATAGAGCCAAGAGGGGAACTGATAGCCGCACCAGTATTAAAACGCTTCGCATTGGGCATATTCATTTGAGAGTCAGAGGTGACTTTACCATCAAAGGCTTTTCCATCTGTATCCATGCTAGTAGGTTGCCCGTCTACACTAACAGGTCTACCATCTTTGAGATTCTTATCCGTACTTGAAAGTTTAACACTACTGAGAGGCTTTTTGACTTTTTGAGTTGAACCACCACTAACTGAACCAGCGGTCAAGACTCTGGCAGACCTTCTCTTAGCACTAGGACCACTCATAGTGGCAGCCGGGCCAACAACAAAAGGGTTTGATTTTTGTGAAATATTGGAAAACAGTATGCAAAAACAGAAAAAACTACTTTCAAAATTTGACTTTTTTTCAGGAATTTGGGACGAAGGAGAGAAAGAAGTTTTTTTAAAAGTATATAAGTTATTTTTTTTATTATGTTTTAATAAAATATGCTTAAATATTATCTAATATAATATATTAAACTAAGTAATTTAAATTAAATATAAATTATGTATTTTCTACATATTTAATTATCTAAGTTAATTAAAACACTAATTAAATTAAATTAAAAAGAAATTAACAGAAAATTTAGCTTACTAAATCTCTTAATAATACTATTTAAATTTTTATAATTAAAAATAAAATCACTAAAAAACAATTTAGTTTTTTTAATACTATTTTTAATTTTAAAACCACATATTTATCACAAAGTAATCATATAATTACATGTTTTTTTATTTAAAAAAAGTGTCTTGATAGCACTAAATTTATTTTTATTTATATTGTCAAATTCAATTTTAGTTTTAAGATTAACAAAATTTTTAAATATATTAGCTAAAAAAAAAGCAAAGTTTTTGAAAATATTAAGCATAATAAGCAAATATTTTTTGATTTGTAATTTTTGTGCATATTTTTAGACCAAAAAAATAACCAAAATAATTAAAAAACTAATAAGTTTAATAATAAACTTTATTAAAGCAGTTAAACTTAAGATTTAAGATTCTAAAAAATTTAATCTAAACTTAACAACAGAATCAACAACAAAAAAAACCAAAGAAATAAAAGCCATAACATATGTTTTATTATTAACAAAAAAAATTAGGAAAATAAAAAATAAAACAAATATAGCTATTAATTTTAAAAATCAAATTATTAATTTTAAAAATAATACAATAAAAAAAAGTTAATTATTTTGGTCTTAAATAAATTTCTTAAGATAATAACCTTTTTTTAATTAAAAAAGTAAAAAATCTTTATATTGTCTTTTTTAATTAATACAAATTAATTATTAAAAATAGCAACAACAGAAAAAAGTTCTTAAAAATTACAATAGTATATTGCTACAAATTAATAAGCTTTAATTTAACAAAGATAACAATACTAAAAATACCAAGAACAATTTTAATATTATCAAAAAATATGTTAAGAGAAATATTATAAAATATAATAGAGATGAAAAAAAGGAACCAAAAGTTATCACAAAAGATTTTGCAATTTTAAATATAATTAAAAAAAAACTTCATTAATTAAAACTTTAAAAACAGCAATTAAAAAAGTCTTAAAAACAAAATTTATGCAAAACAACTTAATATTATTCTTTAAAACTAATTTAAGTCTAATAAAGCCAAACAACAAACAAAACAAAAAATTAATTAAGACCAATTTAATTTTAAAAATAGTACTAAACACCAAAATAGAAACCACTTACTTGGAAAATTTTTAATAACTGAAAATTATTTTTCAAATACTATTAGAGACAACACCAAAAAACAAAAAAAAAAGATTGCTTTAATTTTTATTTAATTAGTCTAATTTTTAAGATCAAATAACTTAATAAGTTGTTTTATTACTAAGACTGATAATAATTTGCCAAAAAACACCATATTTAATAACACAACCAATAATTAATTTTGGTCTATTTTGGAAGATGTGTTGTTATTATTATTGTTTATATTAGAAAAAAATTGATTATTGTTGAAAAAATTTTATTCAAAATTACAAAAAAGTTTAATATAATAACAATAAATACAAATAATTGCTATTGTTTTTTTAACTCTTTGGTTTTTTTGGTTATTTGTAAATTAGTAATAATGGTATTAATAATAAAAACAAAAAAAATCTGCTTGTTAACTAGCTTGTTATTAAAGATTTTAGGACTTTTAAAAAAAATAAAAACAATATTAAAACTAATTTAAATGTGTTTTTTAGAAAAAATTTTAATTAAGAAAGAATTACTAGCCAAAAATAAAAAAATTACTTTAGAAGTTATTAAAAAAAAAATTTTTATTTTATTTTTTGTTAATATAAAATTATATGTTAAAACTTCTATTTTTTTGGCTTTTTTTTATTGTTGTATTTTAAATTGTTTTTGCTATTACTTCTGTATTTAATTTTAAATTAAATATTTTGGTATTTCAAATTATTGATTTGGCTATTTTAATTAAATTTGTTATTAAATTAATTAAATTTTTGGTTATTTTGGTTATTACTTTGTTAAATATTTTTTTAGTTTTGTATAAAAAACTCAGAAATATGATTGTTATTGTTTCAAATAAAATATTTGTTTTTGGTAAAATTTTAAATAATATTAATATAAAATTGGTTAAAATTAAAACTAAAATTAATATTAAGATTAAATATATAAATAAGTTTAATAATATTTTGTATAAAGATATATCTACTTAATTATTGGTTTTTTAAAAATATTAACCAGTTAATATCAAGTTAAATACAAATAAAATTATTAAATAGATATGTAATATTATTATTAATCATAATATATTAATGTATTTTTATATAAAATGTATTTTTAGAATAAATTTTTTTAAACTTAATATAAATTAGTTTAATCTAAATTTATATTTAATTATATATAAAAAATATATAACTATATTTAATTTAAATTACTTAATTTGATTTATTATATTAAATTTAATAAAAAAATATTATTAACAATTATTATAACTTATTTATATATTAAAAAATTCTTTTTTTTTTTATTACGTTTAATGAGTGAAGTTCAAATGCTACCTAGAATTATACATCATACAAATGATCTAAACTAGACATGAATCATGTATTTTCTACACGTGATCAGCCACTCAAGCCAATCAGAACAACACTATACACCTATATGAACAGAAATCATATCATCTATACCAGAAAAAAACTGACAATATTTACAAAACCCAAAACTAACACCAAAAGCATCAGTGACACCTAATAACTTAACCACATCATCTGAAAGTAGCTTAGGGGGGCCTACTACTGGAAAGGGTAGAAAACTATCACATGGAATCAAACCATTTCCCTCCATAAGAGACCTGTGTTTGGCACAAACCAACCAAACCTCCTCCTGAAAAGTGAGACAAAATTTTTGCACAAAGTCCACAATAGTCAGAGCCACCATCTTGGAATCTTTAAAAACAGAAAATAACTCATGGTACCAATCATTAAAAACAAAACCTTTACAAAAAGCCGTGCTAATCACTACATCAGAAACACATATTGACAACAACTGTGAGACACATGAGGAGAAACGAAATAAACCAGTGTAATTTTCTCAAGCAGACGCATGAACATCAACCAACCAAGTGCGAGCAGAAACATCAGATGGGCAGGAAAACATGTGGTTGGAGATCTCAACATCACCACAATAAAGACATATTATGCTGGAATAACATCTATTATACAACCATTTCCATATAGCTACAGGAAGCCGATGATATAGTATCTTCATGAAATATGTCCGACTGTTAGCAGTATGCTTACTAATGAAACCAGCAGCACGCTTACTAGTGAAACCAGCAGCCAAATGAGAATCCGGAAAAAATTCTTAAAAATAATAATAATATATATATTTAAATTATAAAAAACAATTATTGTAAATAATTAAAATAATAATTATATTATATAAATACTTTTTTTTTAATATTATTAATTTATATTATTAAAATTTAGTAAACAAATTTATTAAATTTAATATTTTTGCAATATTTTTTTAATTTTGATGTTTTTATTTAACTTTAAAACCAATTTAATATTATTAAACAAAAAAATAATAAAGCAATTATTATGTATTTAAAATTTTTTAATTATAGTCTGATAAGAAAAAAATTAAAAATATAAAAATAATTAATATGTTTTAATTAATATACAAAATTACATAAAACAACTTTTATTATAAAGTTAAATACCATATAATTTTATTAAAAATTTAATAAAAAATTCTTTTATTATTTATTTTAATTATTATTTTATAATATTGTTTTATTAATTCTATTAATACAATTAAAATAGATTTAGAAATATTTTGTTACTTTTTTTTTATAAATTTTTTTAATTTATTACAATTTTTCTATATATTTTTTAATAATAACTTAAAAATTTTTTATTAGATTTAAGTGATTATTAGATGATTACTTTAATAAGTTAGTTATATTTTCAGTAATAAACTTTTTAAAAAGTTTTTTAGTATGTTTGAAATTATTATCTTGTTAAAATTATCAATTATTTTTTAATATTGCTCTAATTTCAAATAAATAATTACAAAAAATATTTATATAAAATTAAGTATTTATTATTAAAACAAAATAAATTAGTTTTTTTTTTTATAAAAACTTTTTTATACAAAAAATTTTGTTTAATTTTTAAAATAAATTGGTTAAATACTTTTATGCTAATGTTTTATTATGTTTTAAAAAAATTAAAAAGATATTTTAATAAAAACTGTTTTTTTTTTAATTATTGTTTAGATGTTTTTTAAGTTATTCTATATATTTTTACTTATATTTTTTAATTAGCATTGAAGTTGCTTTAGAAAAACTTTTTATAATTAAAATTAAATAAATAGGTTTAATAATATAAAAAATATTTATTCTTTTTTTAGCCAACTTTATTGTTAAATATCTAGATAAAACTAAATTATTTATATGTTTTATTGTTTCTTTTTTTTGAGTTTTTTAAGAATATTATAAATTGTAGAAAAAAATATATTCATTTTATTTTGTATTTTTTTTGTTTTTTATATTTTTTGTTTTTAAAAAACTATTAATTAATATACAAAAAAATGTTTTTAAAGCTTAGTTACTTATTTAATATTTAGTTTTTATTTTTATTATTATAAAACTTACAAAAATAATAAACCAAATACAATCTTAATAAATTTATATATATATTTTTTATCAGACTATATTATAAAAATTATAACTGATTTTTTTTTCATCCCAAATTCCCAAAAAAGAGTCATAAAGTTTTTTGAAAGAAGTTTTTTTACCATTTAATATAATAAATTAAAACTGTTTTTACTTGATTATGAGACTACTGTTGGTCTTAGTATTGCCATTATAAAAAAGACTGTTAAAAATTCTGGTTCAGTTGCTGGCTTTAAAACTGTTATGTCAAGGAAAAAAAGAAAAAAAAGAGCTTTGGTTAATAATATTGGCAATAAAAAGGTTTCTGCTAAAGAAATAGGTGGTTACTTATAGAGTTTTAAGACTGGTAATACTATCAAATCTGACAGTATTAACATGGAGGAAGAATGTTTGGTTAAAGAAACCAGTTTTGTCTATGGTAAAAGTGGTGCCTTTGTTAAAAGTAATTCTGATCAAATGCTTAAAGGCTTATGAGTATAAACCAAGAAAGCATTAAGAAAACCATTAAGGAAAATTGATTTCTTAAGCAATAATGATGATAATAATATTCTGTTAGATGCTTTTTTGACACTTTCCCTCTTTTTAAAAACTTGGTCAATGTTTTTGTTAGAAAATTCTTTGCTTTAAATAAAATTATTGGAAAATTTTTTTAGGAGAAGCTTATAGTTATCAGAAGATTGTTTTTAAAAGTCAATGGTTTTGGAAGAGCTTCTACTTTCTCAAAATTTGCTGGAATTATTAAAGCAATGTTTACTTCCAAATTAAGCTTGGCTTAAGCTTCTAATATAACAAAAATAACAAAGATAGCAAAAATTTTAGTAAACACCAATTTTAAAAAATCTGTTAAGTATTTAGATCAAGCTGTGGTGGTAAAAAAAATTCCAATTGAAACATAAGATAAGACTGTGTATGTTGCACTAATTGAGTTTGAATTAATTAGGTTAATCAAAATGCAGTTGGTAAAACTTTGGCAGAAGGCTGTAATTGAATTTAAGCAATTAAATCAAGCTGATTTGGTCACAGCAAATTGGTTTATTCTAATTAGAAAAGATGCTGTGCATATTGCTAGGATAAATTTGGACAAAGAATCATGGAATGCTAGGGATCATCATAGGATACTGCTCTATACTTTGCCTGTGAAAACTAATGCCTATAATATCTAAGACTTCATTGGTTCTGTAAATAGAAAAACATGTATTATTAATCAACATCTAGTATTATATGTCCAGGGCAGATGTGCTGTCATCTGTTTTAACTCTGCTAAATTATTAAATACTGTCATAAAAACCATGTTAGTACTAAAAAATGTCAATTTGCATTGGTTCCATCTGAATTTAGCCAAATGTATCAAGTATAAGAAATTTCGTCATACATTATTGAAATGCATCTTGAGTGGAAAAAGTTCTCTTAGTGATCTATTTTGTAAAGTGTTATCAGAGGCAAACAAAAACAGGCTGGCACCTATCTATGCCAAATATTTGGCATCAATAGCTTGTCCTGTTTTTTTTGGTGATGTTTTTTAGACAAAAGTTGTTGGTGAGTTCTCTTTCTTTCCTCTTTTTACTGGTAATAATTTGTTAAGTTTTGGCTTTTCTTTGAAGATGAAGTCTATTCTGCTAGTGTTTATAGAACTAAATAATAGATTTGTTGCTTTTGAATGCAGTCTTGCCAGTCTCAAGAGCATATTAATAAGCTGGCTAAGAGATTGGACACCTGGGCCAATGATTTCCCAGTTTACTTCTGAATGTTAGCCATTGGTAATTTTTTTATCACAAAATCAAGAAGCAGATATAATGATAAGTAAGGGTTTAGATGTAGTCACTAGTGATGAGACTATAGTGAAAGCAGTAATTTTTGATTAATTTATAATTTCAAAATTGAAGATAACTATGAATAATTTTTTGGTTATTGTTATGGGCCTAATGGCCAAAATAGACAATATTGGTTTGGTATCTAATATTTGTTCTCTTCAATAATAGACTTTGTTTGAAAAATTGCTATTTGTAATATAAAGGGCATTAATGTTTCTGCTAAGCAAGAAAATATTGTGCATTGGCATATAAACTCTAATAATATGATTTCTATCATCATTAAAACAAAATTTAGGTCTAATATTCGGCCATAAATTGCAAATAAGTTTGAATGTGTTTAAGTTTTTACTTCTGGTTTAGACACAAAGTTTCTTGGTACTGGTGTAGCCATAATTATAAACAGTTTTTTGGCTTAACATGTTTTGAAGGTGAATAAGATTCCAAGTTGGTTAATTTCAATACATTCTTTGTTTAAAAACAAGCTTTCAATTGCAATCTTAAATTTATATGCTGACATGTCTGTTGGTATGTGGTTTAATCAAGTCTTGGGTATCAATTCAGTTATTTCTAAGGCAGTTGATTCTAGCTTTTTTATTATTTTAGGTGGTAACTTTAATGAAGATAGTACTGGAAAAAATATGAGTTTCAAAAAATACTTGAATTTAAGTCTTATAAATTCACTTAAGGAACACTTTTTAGTCAAATCTTCTACTTGGAGTAATTTCAAGAGAGTTAATAAGGTCATTGATTACATTTTTGTCAGTAAAAATTTGCTTTTAATAGTTATAATGCATGAAATTGGCACCATGTCTGATTTTTTTAATATAGATTATAAGACTGTTTTGATTTTGGTAGAATTGAGAAGTTTCTTGAATGCATACTTGAATAGTATTTGAAAGTAGGTAAACAAAGATTATTAGAAGTTTAATATTAAAGAAGTAGATGCCACCAAATGAGCATGCTTCAAAAATTGCATATTATCTAATCTGTTGGTGGTAAAAGATAAATTTGTAAATGCAAAGACTCATGGCAATTTAAATGCTATGTGGGATGAAGTAAGGAAGACAATAATGGTTTTAGCAAATGCTGTTTTTTTTAAATGTTAGTTCAGTAAGTTTGAGTATTTGAAAGGTAGGCAGTTTTCTAAATTTCTTGGATTGAAATTGCTGATTGTGAAGATTACAAAGGTATTAGGTGTGGACAACAAGTTTGAGTATAGTTACCTTTTTGAAAAGTGGTCTAAGATTGATAACAAGAAAGCTTTTAGGATTGATTTTATGATTCAAAATAGTACTAGTTTGCTAAAAACTATTAAACATTTGTCATTGGTCAAAAAAAAATATAAAAAGTCCAAATATTATAAATCTAAGATTACCAAAGATATGACTATCAAGAAGGCAATCAAGAAATGGATAAAAAATTTCAGTTTTGACAAAAGAAGCATGATTAAGAGCATTCTAGATTGGCTTTTTCACAAGATGATTTTGGATCATTTAGTAATTGGAAAAGAGTTGGTGTTAAAACCAGTAGAGATAAAATACAGAGTTAATAAAATCATGGTAATGTTATCAGATGAAATTAAAGATATTATTTAGCATAAAATTATCTTATAATTCCTATCATTAATTAGCATATATTATCATTTCAAATTATCACTTATTACATTAGCAAAAATGTCTGAAATTATCATTTAATTAATAACCCAAATTGTACACAACACAAATGTAACCTAATTGCAATGATCAATCATGCAATACCCCGAACTATGTAACATTCAAAAGTTTGCCGAAATTTATAGAAATTTGCCAAAATAATTAATAGTTCACCAAAATATCTAATAGTTCGCAGAAATAACTTGTAGTTTGCCAAAATATATCTTTAGTTCAGCGAAATTGTAGAAAATAACAAAGTTCAAGTTCATAGAATAGTGTTATGACAAGTTATATAAAAGAAGAGCTTTTTTTTTTGAGAAAATGTATCTTACTTTAGATTTATCACTTAGAACCATTCTTACACACACAAAAAGAAATAAATATCAAATAATTCAAAAAACCAAAACTCTTTAAATTATTGCACTTGGAAAATCCTCAAAAACCCAACTAACATTTTGAAATTGATTAGCTACCAATTTCAGTAAACTGTTAGTGACTCCAGACCTGGATAGAAAACGTTTCCCTTGACAGAATTCTATTTCTTTTACATTTCTTTTATTTTTTTCTTTTCTTTTCTTTTTACAATTATTAGGGTAGTCTACAGACAAGATTTCTGTAGAAGAGTTGACTTTCACAGCAAAGTAACTATACATTTTAGTGAGCTTCCAGATGAGCAATTCCTGGGAAAGAGTTAACATTTACTACAACGTAACTACATAAAGTAACTGGTACAGAATTGGCCATTCCACTTATAAGCCTAACAGTTCAAATTATAGGAGATAATTTGAAGATAAATTCAGTTATTGGAGGTTCAACCACATCCAGAAAACGTGAATTCACAGCAAACAAGCATTGACAACATTTAAGAAAAAAGACCAAAAACCTCTGGTAACATTTGGTGCTCTCCCACGGAAATAACACAGCAACAACAAATTCAAAGTGGCGACCACACCAGACACAACAACTCTAGAGTATTACCAATCAATTTACACCCACTGCAAGCAAAGATTCAACATTCCAGACGGAATTGAAGTTGTCAAAAAATCAGTATACCAATACATTGAAAACCACATCAACAATTATTTTTTTGGAAATTACAATATCTCAGAAGTTAGAAGCAACTTTTACAATAATTTAGCACACTATTCACAGTTGGGAACTGAAGACTTTAACAGTGAAACACTTATCACTTACTTTCACGAACTTAATTTTAACATTATCAAATACTGTGAAGAAACATATCTAGTGCAGTCTCAATATACTATTGATTTTGAATTAGAAACAAAAACAAGTAACAAAGACAAAAACAAATTAGAGCAATATTCAAGAACCATCCCAAATACTCCAACACTACTGAAAACAACTGCCAAACATTTACAAACACCTGAACAAAGAACCAGTTCAAAACTTCCACTTACTATTACACCTTTTCCAACTTCACTTGCACAAGCACAAACACCTAATTCACCCTTGAATCGATTTGCAAGACCAGAAGATTTTACATCACTCAGAAGTCCCACCAGACAACAAAAACCCCTTCAAACTAGTTCCAATCTCCTTGACTTTCTAGCTGAAAATCAATGTGAACACTCTGAGACAGCAGCAAACGAAGAAAACGAACCAGAAATATTTGAAGAAGAATCAATAGACAGTGAAAATGAAGAAAATGAAATGACACATACATCACAAAAATCCCTGAATTTAATAGAAAAGACATTGAGACCAGTCCCCAAGAATGGCTCGACCAAGTTATTAAAGCTGGAGATACAAATGGATGGAATACTGCCAGAATGTTAAGAACAATTTCCTACTTTCTCAAAGGAACAGCAGGAGAATGGTTTGAAAACTTGGCTGTCCCATTCAATGATTGGAATGCTTTCAAGGCAGCCTTCCTTGAACAGTTCACCGACAATAATACTTCTATCACCTTTCATAATCGTTTTCGAAATATCAAACAAGAACCCTCCGAATCTGTTATAACTTATATTGAGAAATTCAACAAACTTCTCAGACAAATTCGCCAACTCGAAACAAACAATTATTATTCCGATGCTCAAATCTTGGATCAATTTATCACTGGTCTAAAAGATAAACTAATTAAAAAGGTTTGCCCACATGCGCCAGAAGATTTAAACTCTGCCATACAGCATGCGAAAAGATACAAAATGGCCATGGAAAAGGCCAATTGCACAAAACTTGTAAATTTGGCAATTGGAGAAACCAGCTCAGCAGCTGAAGAAAAAATTGACCAACTCACAAAGAAGGTTGAAAACTATTTCACCAATCAACAACAACAGCAACTCCAAAAATATCAACCACCCCAAAGACGAAATCAAAATAACTTTGCACTACTTTCCAATAACCAGCCTCAGAATTGCCATTACTGTGGAATCTCTGGCCACTGGAAAAGAGATTGCAGAAAGCCATAATGAGACCAACAAAATAGAAGTAATCAACGTTACCCTCCATCACAGCAATCTTATTATCAACTACCACCACCAGTTTACTATCCACCAAGACCCCAATACCAAAATAACTATTATCAGCCAGCCTCACAGTCAATCCAACAGCAATACCAACAACCACCCACACAACATTATCAAGTACCTGCTCGAAGACTGATTACACAAAATCAATTCACACCACCAAACCGATACCAAGTAAACAACAATAGAATCAGTTTGAACAACCAATTGGTTCCCTGAAATACCACTCAACCAAGACCCAACCACTACCACACTCAACCCAGTTATTTAATAATGCTGGAAGAACAGGATTTTCATCATACTGCACTCATAGAAAGTAGAGCTGCAGCACAACAACAACAAAACCCTTCCTATACTTCCACCACAATTCCACCAGCCAGAATCACTGAAAATGCTAACCTTTCAGATATATTCCCTTTTGAATTCGAAGCAAATAAGTCACCATTTCTGCTTAGCAATGCAGCTGCCAATGAACAAAAAGCAATCATGGCCATGTACATTGAAGCCAAAGTTGAAGGAAAGACAATTCGCTTGATCCTAGACAGTGGATCTGCCGGAAGCATTATCACCTATCAGTTAATGCAACAGTTGAAAAAAAATGTTGACCGACCAGCTCAAACAGTAATCGTCACTGCTGATGGCATGAAAAAGACCCCAGTAAGAGAAATTGACAATTTTCCATTCACTCTTGATGGAATCACCATTCCAGTCAAAGTTTTTGTAATGGACACACTCCAGTACTAAGCTCTCGTCGGAAATGATTGGCTTCAAAAAGCCAATGCTAATCTGAATTGGGAAACACAAGAGTTAACAATCTCCTACCAAGGACAACACGCCTGGGTACCTGCCATTTGTGGTACATTCAACAAACACTCTGAAAAAGCCCTAGCTTTTGAATTCAAACCGGAAGAGGAAAAACCCCTCATTGAAACATTTATGGCTCTTGGATCAATGTCCAACTGGGCTGATGAAACAGAACAAGAACATTTTACCCCACACTCTGAACCCAAAACCTCTGAATGGAATATCTCTTACTCAAAACCTAAACCAAGAAAACAATGCCCCTATATTCCCCTTAAATGTAAGGACTGCCACAAGAAATTATTGTCAATAAGAGCCTGCATTTCACCTGAAAAAGAATATGAAAATCATACTTGTTATTACTGCAAGGCTTGCCACAGAGAATGATGGGGCCATCTAATAAAAAGGAGCAGAAAATGGGACAACACCTCTTGTTTGACTTATAGAAATATGCTACCAGAAGAATGCAATTAGATTGATGTAGCCATGAGAGGAGGAGTCTACAATCAGATCTGCCAATATGCTTTATCAATTTCAGAAAAAGTAAAAAGAGGAACACCCTTTAATGCGGCATAC
Source organism: Geosiphon pyriformis (assembly GCA_016748015.1). Classification (NCBI taxonomy): domain Eukaryota; kingdom Fungi; phylum Glomeromycota; class Glomeromycetes; order Archaeosporales; family Geosiphonaceae; genus Geosiphon; species Geosiphon pyriformis. The sequence continues at coordinate 23,584 of JAAOMT010000360.1, read as the reverse complement.
AACAGTGCTCTCAACAAACTTTATTACTATTTCCATGATGCTGAGATGATTTTCAACCTAGCAATGGCATTAATTAATAAAGCTACCAAAGAAGATGTTTGCCAAATGAAAGAAGCAGAATACATTGAATACACCATGGAATTAGCTGGATTCGATTATGAAGACGAAGTAGAAGTCTACCACCAAATTGCAAGTTACACCTACCCAACTTAAGAAGCTCAAATTCAATGATTAGAGCAAATGAACATTAGGCTATGTGAAGAATGCATTATGTCTTGTGATAAACAGTGGTGTCCTGAATGCTATGCTTTTAGTATCCCCTTGCCCAGCGAAAATGATGAGAACGAAATTGAATTTGGAGAACCTGAAGCAATAGAAGAAATTGAAACAACACTTATCTATCTTATCAAAAATCAGCCTGTCTTACAACTTAAATACTTCAACAACAATGGACAAGGAATAAAACCTGAAAAAGCACACGAAATTGATGCTGGATATGACCTAAGATATTCAGGTAAGGATACTTTTGTTCTCAAACCCAAATCTCTCACAAAAATCAACCTCAAAATTGCACTCGAAATCCCGCCAGGAGCAATGGTTCAAATTACCTCTCAGTCCTCTCTGGCAAGCAAAGGAATCAATGTCAGAGGAGGAATAATTGATGCTAGATATACTGGAGACATTACAGTGATGCTTCAAAATGAAATTAACAAATCATTCAAGATTGAACATGCTGAAAAAATTGCCCAAGCTATTTACCTACCCTTAATCAACATTTCGGGTTTGCAACTAGTCAATCAAAGAGAACAATTAGGAAAAAGCAATAGAGGAACCCAAGGTTTTGGTTCAACTGGATGATTCACAGTTCCAGTTAACATAGCTCTTAACACATGGAACAAATCCCACTAGATTCTTAGACTTCCACAACTGATTACCATCTCACTCTTTGGAGAACATCCAGAAATCTACACTTGCTCAAAGCCAACAACCACACAACAAATTTTTGAGTCCAATGAACAAGTCTGCTTGGAACATAATATTTTGATTTCAAACATTTATATTCCAGAAGGAACAAAGAAAGTCCAAGTTACTTTTTACAACCCCAATAATTACCTCATAATTTTATTAAATAATTTAGAAATTGGAGTTATTCACAGTAATATATTTCAACAAGAATTACCCCAAACAGTCCCCAATTTCTCTGAAATTATTGGACATTCAATATCAAAAATCAACCCAAACTCCAGCTCCAAAAACTACTATGTTGTCATGGAAAAACTATCTCGAATCAACATGGGACAACTTGAACCACAACAACAGACCCAGCTCAAAGAGCTAATTGCAGAATTTGCTGATATCTTTGCTGAAAACAACAATGACTTAGGAAGAACCAATTTGGTCTAACACCAAATTTATACAGGAGATGCCAAACAAGAAGACAACAAGCATATCAAGTTGCTACAGAAAGCCACCAATTTATCCGAGAAGAAGTACAATGAATGCTTAACAATGGGCTCATCCAACCCTCCATAAGTTCTTGGGCTTCACCTGTAGTGCTAGTTAAAAAGAAAAATGGAAAGATCCGATTTTGTGTTGACTATTGACAACTCAACAGTGTTACAATTGGAGATGCCTACTCCCTTCCCTGGATTGATGACATGTTAGATGCCTTTGGAAAATCCAAATACTTTTCAACACTAGATTTAGAAAGTGGTTACTGGCAAGTTGCTATAGATTCCAAAGATCGCACCAAAACAGCATTCACCACCCAAGGCGGAAATTATGAGTTCAATGTAATGCCTTTCGGATTATGCAATGCATCAGCAACGTTTCAGAGATTAATAGATGTTGTGTACCAAGAACTTCTTTAGAAATCAGTAGTCGTTTATCTTGACAATACTGATGTTTATTTTCCATCGTTTGAATTACACTTAAAACACCTGTGAGAAGTTTTTCAACAATTACGAAAAGCAGGACTAAAACTCAATATCAAAAAATGCTACTTTGGAAAAACAAGCCTGGTCTTTTTTGGTCATATCATTAGTAAAGATGGAATTAAACCAGATCCTGGAAAAATCAGCATTGTCAAAAACTTCAAAACTCCTCGAAACACTACAGAACTAAGAAGATTCATAGAATTAGCATCCTACTATCGGAAGTTTATCAAAAGATTTTCAGAAATTGCAAAACCCCTCAACCAGCTCACCATCAAAAACATTGAATACAAATGGACTACCAAATACCAAAAAGCTTTTGAAATTCTCAAGGAAAAACTGACAACAGCTCCAATTCTTGCCTACCTGAATTTTAGCAACTGATTTCGACTAGCTACAGATGCTTCATATACTGCCTTTGGTGCTATCTTATCACAACTAGATGACAACGGAAATGAGCGAGTAATTGCTTATGCTAGCAGAACATTAAAACCAGCTAAGAAAAACTACCCTGCCACAGAACTAGAAACAGCAGCCATAATTTGGGCTTTACACCACTTCAACTTTTATCTCAGGCCTAAAGAATTCGATATTATCACTGATAATATTGGACTCAAATGGCTTCAGAACAAAAATACTTAGCTGAATGCAAAACAAACCCAATAAACAGGATTTCTAGCAAATTATCAATACATAGTACATTACAAACCAGGAAAACTCCACACCAATGTTGACTGTCTCTCCAGAATGAGACAAGATTAGAAAAACACAAAAACCAACACTTAACTTAACCAACCAAAAGAGCCAACAAACAATGAATTTGGAAAACTACAATGATCTCAAACAATATTTGGAAACATTAACAATTCCAACAGATTGGTCTTCAGATGAAAAACATCGACTACAACAACAAGCCAAACAATATTTTCTACACAACAACATTATTTATTACCAAAATTTCAAAAACCCAGACAAACCACTCAGATTAATACAAAAACAGGAAAAAGAGACTATATTATACAACATGCACTCAGATCCTTCATCAGCCCACTTTGGAAAAGACAGCACCACCCAAAGAACACTAGAATACTACTTTTGGCCTTGAATAAGAAAAGACATTCACGAATATGTCAAATCTTGTGATAGTTGTCAAAGAAGAAAAGAAACTCGCCCTACAGAACCTTTAAAGCCAATCAAAGTTGGACAGCCTTTTGACAGAGTTGGTATCGATTTAATCGGACCACTACCTATCACAAACCAAGGAAACTGCTATATTGTAGTAGCCGTAGACTATCTTACCAAATGGCCTGAAGCCAGAGCCATTCAACGGGCAGATGCAAAATCAGTAGCAAACTTTATCTACGAAGACATCATTTGTAGACATGGATGCCCAATAAAACTTTTATCTGATCAAGGAACACATTTCGTGAACAATTTAATCCAAGAAATTTGTGGACAATTTAATGTCAAAAGACCATTATCTTCACCCTACTGTTATGGGTTGGAGTAACAAGCTAACGGATAGCAAGGGAGAACAGTATTGTATGGTAATGGAAATAAACAAAGAAGGAATTACAATAAGGAAGTGAATTGAATAAGTAGGAATTCAATGTGCATGATCAGTCTCATAAAAATCACAGTCGCTAATCTTTTCTTAAATTTGAAGGTAGAGAAATAGTCCGTGATTGTCAACAAGATAACACTGCTGCTATTATTCTATGCCTTAACTCAGCAATTCTTAGAATCAATAACAGATATCATTGTACTTTTCAATTGTTTCTTTATTCAATGAATTACAAGAGCAAGCCAATTGCTTCTTAGACTAATTTTAACAAATACAAATCAAGAAGAGGAAAAAATAAGGTATGTGAATGCCAACAAGTAGATACTTGAAAGTAAGGAAAGGAGAATAAGCGATTATGAGAGGAAGTAATTGATATTGTTTATTTTGTTACTTTGATTATGTCTTTCTACAGCTAAGGAAATCATCACTTATATAGCTATCTAAAGTGGTCAACGATCAGGTCAATGATCAGGTCAACAGTCAAGTTATTGATCAGGTCAACAATCACTATCTAAAAATAGGGTGGCTAATTATATGACATCAGTGGCTAATACATGTGATAATTAATAAAAACTATGTGTTTCAACCATAACATCATCCTCTCCAAAGAGATTGAGCTCCAGCGAAATCAAACTATTTATGGGATAGTCTATGTGAAGGGTTTTGTCTAACTCAAAACTAACTAGTTTGTTGAAGTCTTTTGTGGATAGAGTATATAGTACTTAAGGCAAAATAAGCTTTGTATCCAAGAGACCAAATCTTTGTATAAGAGTTCTGGCTCTTCTAGCAATGGTCAAAACTCTTGGGACATCTAATCGTATAATGCCCAAAATTTCCACTTGTATCTCTGAAGTTGTTTTCTTCATGAGCTTCATGTCTTCTATGATTTTACCAAGACGACCATAGAGTTTTAATTGTCTTCCATATGACAAGTTTTTGTCTATGGGCAAGATTTCTTGTATTGTTTTTCTAATTGTGCTGGAAGGTGAAAGTATTGCTGCTGTTATGCTTTCCAGTAGGTATTTATCTATTTTGCCACCAATTCTTTCTCTTCTGGTAGTTGTTTTCTTTGGTCTAATAACAGTGTGAGTTCCACTGTTGTCTGTTATAGTGGTTTGTTTTCCAATAGTCAGAGTAGCATTTGGATAGTTCTTGATCCAGTACTCATGGAGAGTATAGAAAGCGTTTTGAATGTTTTGATCCAGGAAATAATTGTTCATGTCGATTGAAGATACCTCTGTTTTGGGAATGGTGCATTTAAATATAACTAATTTTTGCTGATCATTTGGGTCAGTATTACCACAACAGGTAACCAATCAGGTCGTTTGTGATATTTCTTGAGTCGCGTGCTATGAATAGGACAATCACTGAATATTGTTCTATATTGATCTTGTAAGATATAAAAACCATTGTTCAAAACTTTGTTAACTATAAAGAGTCCTTTCCACCGGCTAGAGAATTTATTACCATAGACATTGTCTCTGTCTGAATGGTATTCCAAAACTAAGTCACCAACACTTAAAGAAAGTGTTTTATAGGTTTTTTTCTTTTTGAGCTTCTCTTGGAATTGTTTTATCTTTTCAAAGGCAATTATCCGTGCTTCTACTAATGAGTTAAGAATGGTACCAAGTCTTCTTTGCAAAATGTCTTTGTAATCTCCTATTGTTATTTCTTCAAAAGATATTGTTTCTATATTCATTTCTATTGGTAAAGTTGCCATTCATCCATAGAGCAGAAAAAAGGGTTCATAACTTGTTATGTCATGATTCACAGTTCTGTAAGCAAACAAAGCTGAAGACAATACTTTGTCCCATAGGTTGGTTTCTTCACTGGTTTTGGCTAGGGTTTCACATAGTGTTCTATTAAAACGTTCCACTAGGCCATTTGTTTGGGGATGATAAGGAGAAGAGAGTTTATGACGTATTCCCATTTTTCTACAAAGTTCTTCAACCAGTGTACTGAGAAAAGCTTTTTCTCTATCAGATAAAAGTTCTTTGGGGCAGCCGTGGCGACAGATAATATCTTCATAAATGAAATTGGCAATTGAAACTGCTGTTTGATCAGGGGTGACTCTTGCTTCTACCCACTTTGTAAGATAGTTAGTAGCTGTGATAATGTATCTGTTGCCATCAGGAGTTACTGTTAAAGGTTCAACAACATCTATACCAATTCTATCAAATGGTTGACCAACAGAGATTGGATGGATATCTTCTTTGTGATTGGGTTTTTCTCTTCTTTGGCAGATATCACAGGTTTTGATGTATTCAGCAATGTCTTTTCCCAAGGTAGGCCAATAATAGCAAGTTAAAGTTTTCTGAATTGTTTTTGTTTTTCCAAAGTGTCCAGTTAATGGATCAGTGTGCATATTGTAGATCACAATTTCTCTTTCTTCAAATCTAATGACTTTCTGGGGGCAGTCAGGATCTTTTCTATTTCTTTTATATAACTGGTTCTGGCGAATCAAATAGAAATTTGATTGTTTGCACAAATGTTCTCTTTGCTGTCGAGTATAGTCTGGTGGGTATTGTCCTTTACCCAAAAATTTCATTAAAGCAGAGTAGTTGTCCAAGTCCATTATCGTGTTTGTTTGTAGGAGAGTTACAAATAATTAAGTTGGTTTGGTTTGAGAGGGTTTTACTATCACTGGATGGTAAGTCTGGAGAGAGCATTGGCGTTTTGATGATTAGCTTCTTTGCGGTGTTGAATGTCATAGTCAAATTCGTTCAAGTGGAGTATTCAGCAAGTTATTCGTTTATGTTCCAGGTTTCTTTTGTTGCGTAGCCAAACCAAAGCTTGGTGATCTGTTACCACCAAAAATTTCACACCCTTAAGATATTTGTCCCAGTAGCTGGTAGCCCAAACTACTGCTAAGCATTCTTGTTCAGTAACTGAGTAGTTCTTTTCTGCTGGTGTGAGAGTTTTACTGGCATATGCTATGATGTGTTCTCTGTTATCTTCATCTTTTTGGGAAAAAACAGCACCAAGTCCATAGCCAGATGCATTAGTGTGGAGGATAAAAGGTTGATCCAAATTAGGTTGCATGAGAATGGGTTCTGTAACCAGTTTTTCCTTCAGAATTTCAAATGCTTTTTGTTGATGAGTGCCCCAGTGATAATTGATGTTTTTCCTAAGTAGCTGATTGAAAGGAGCAGTGATTTTGGAGAAATCCTTGATAAACTTGCGATAATAAGAGGCCAAACCAAGAAAAGAGCATAGTTCATGAACATTCATTGGTTGTCTAATGTTTTGAACTTTTTCAATTTTGGCTGGATCAGGAAAGATTCCATCTTTTGTAATAAGATGGCCAAGAAACTGGGTGGATTGATGTCCAAAGAATGATTTGATTGGATTGATCTTGAGACCAGCATTTCTAAGGAAGTCAAAAACCTTTTGCAAATATTCAAGGTGTTCATCCCAGGTTTTTGAGTATACCATTATGTCATCCAAGTAGACTAGAACAAAGTTTTCTTTTACTGATTCAAATACTTTGTCCATTAAGTGTTGAAAGGTGGGAGGAGCATTTGTGAGACCAAAAGACATGACTGTGAATTCATAGGTACCATACTTGGTGATGAAGGCAGTTTTCTTTCTGCTTTCTGAATTCATCTCTACTTGCCAGAATCCAGCAGTTAAGTCAATAGTTGAGAAGAAAGTGGCACCATGGAATTGGTCTAGCATTGCATTAATCTTGAGAAGTGGGTACATGTCTCTTTCAGTAATGACATTTAATTGACAATAGTCAACACAAAAGTGTAGGGTTCCTCCTTTCTTGGATACCACTACAACTGGGAATGCTCATTCACTCTTGGTTTCCTGTATGAATCCAAGGATTTTCATTCAGGTTATTTCCTTTTTGATAAACTCATCATTGTGCCGGTTGGATTGATAGGGCTTTAAATGGATGGGGCGAGTTTCTCTGGTGATGATGGTGTGTTGTATCACATGTGTATATCCAAAAGGTTTACCTTCTTTTGAGATAACTGGGCTGTTTCTAGCCAGCAGGTTTTCAATGTCTACTTTTCTTTCTTCTGGAGAGGGTTTTCTTTGTTCTACAACCAGTGATTGGATTTCAGGTGGTTCGTTTTCAAAGAACTTTTGGACTTCTTTTATTTCCTCTCGGGATATCAAGCTGATTGGTTCCCAATCTTTGTAATAGATCAGGCAGGACATGCATTCATCACTAAGAGAATACAATAGTTTGTCATACCAGTACTGGGCACAAGGACCATGCCACCAATAACTGTATTTGGCTTTCTTGCCTGGCTTTCTGTCAAAGGTTCTTCTGAGCATGTTATAATAAGGCCAGCAGATCAGCTTGCCATTGACAATGATTCCTTCTTTATCTGTCTTGACATTATCCAGTGGTTTGCCATTGCTAGTAAAGATGATATAGGCGAGTTCAGCAGTTTCTTTTTGTTCTTCTTGTTCTTCTTCTTCCTCACTTTCTTCATCATCTGATTCATCTGATTCATTTTCTTCTGGGCTCTGCTTGGGTACTGGGGGAGTTGTCCAATGGTGACACTTAACCACAATGGGTTTCTCACCACATCTGATGGTTAGTTCACAGAGTTCATAATCAAGCAAAGCCTTTGCTTTCTTAAGCCATTCATTGTCAACAATGATGGTGTATTTTTTTGCTTCAGACACTTCCATATTAGTTTCAATGCTGATGCCATTGATGTGGACAGGAATAGCTTTGGCTATGCCAAGCGCTTTTTTCTTATTACCATGCACATTAGTCATTAGTCGTGTAGATGGTTCATCAATTTTTCTGCCAATTGCTTCAAGAAAGTGTTTGGCAATAACACTAACAGATGATCCACTGTCTAGGATCAAATCAATGAAGTAGCCAGCCACTTGGGCTTTACAAATTAGAGAAGTGACATTACTATTGTCAGCAAGTCCAGTTTGGCGAGGGCATTTGTTGGTTTTGGGTGTTTTTTTCTTTGGAATCAGGGATTTGCGAAGATTTTTTTTGAATTGTGGATGGGTTATCAATTGGCCAAAAGTTATATGTGCTGGGGTTTTCATAAGGTCTTTGACAACAGAATAGGGACCGGATTTTTGTACTATTTCTGAGGGTTCCAACTTTGAAGAGTTCTTGAAAACTTTGGCTTTTGGGGGCTCATTGTTGTCAGCAGTTGATGTAGAAGCTTTATTGGGATCCAGAACAAAATCAACTTTGGCTTTCTTCTTTTTTCTTGTGAATTCAGAGGGGTTGATTGCTAATTCATCCATGTCATAGTCATCATCAGTTAAGTTAAAAGTGTAAAAGAAGTTTTCTTCTGGTTGGCTTGTACTCTCACCCTTTGGAGGTGTGCCTACCAGTTTAAAGGCTAATAAACAGTGGCTTCAACTAGGGGATCCTCTCCAAAGAAATTGATGTTGGCATGATTGGGTCTTTGGTTGGGCATATTGTTGTTGTTGATCCTGTTGTTCTGAGCATCATTGTTTCTGGGGACTGGTGGAGGCAGTGAAGGATTGTTAAAATCTCTTGAAAAGTGTCCAGTTAATTTACAGCAATAGCATACAGGTGGGCTATGATTTTGTTGTCTTTAATAAGGTGGTTGCTGGGACTGATTGAAGCATGGTTCAAATCTGGGTCTTTGTGGTTGCTGATTTTCTCTGACTGCTTGGGCTAAGGGTTCTAATAACCAGACAAAATTTGCTGTGAGTTTGTCTATTAACTGTTCATTTGGATCTTGAGTATAAGTGGCAAAAGAAATAGCAGCCATTTGAGGGGCAGGAGCCATGACAGGAACAGAAGCAAAAACTGGTAGTGTGGATCCCAAGTGCATCCTTTGGTTATCTTCAATTCTTTGTGCTAATTCAATGGCCATATTTATGGTGGGATTATCTTTCAGGGCCAGGAGGGGCCAAAGAGCATACGATAGATCAGTTCTCAATCTTTTTGTGAAGGAGTGAATTTTCTGCTCTTCTGTCCAATTTCTTCCAGTGTCTATTTGTTTGATTAACTTTCTGATTGCTTTGGTGTATTCGGTTACAACTTCACCGGGACCTTGGGTTCTTCTTTCCAATTCCATACGTTATTTTGATATTAATATTGGGGTTCTGAACTTGTTTTCAAACCGGGTAGTGAAAGAAGTGTTGATTTCTCCCACATTTGCTGGTATCCATCTAATGATTCTTTGCTGGGCATTGGCATCTGTTTTTTGTGAGAACCAGGTAGCAGGGGATCCTTGAAGGTAGCCACCGACAATTTGGAACTTGTACTCATCATCATATTGATTGGCTGTAGTGGCTCTTTCAAAGTTATTCAACCATTCAATTGGATCTTGTGCATCACCTCTAAATAATGGTATTGGGGTGTTGTTTCTTTGCCCTAGAGCAGTTTGTATACCTTGGAGGGTGGCCAGAATGTTTGCTTGCATGGGGTCATTAGCCATTGGTTCAGGGGTAACTGTTTGTGTAGACGAGTCTGATTCGCTTGATAAAAGATCAAAAACAGTGGCAGTTTGGTAGCTTTCTTCTTCTGTTTCAAAGGGAGTTTCAGTTGCTTAATGAGCAGCAATCCAAATGTGGATTTGATGATTCAGGTATTCGAAATTGGGGGGCTGTTGTTCAAAGATTGCAGAATATAAGAGCTGATTGATACTGTTGTTTCTTTCTTCAAAGTTGTTTTCAAAATAAGCTTGGTCAAAATAATAGGTTGTATAAGTTGTGTAGGTTTTAGCTGAATGCTCGTTCAGAAACCAGTTCCAAAAGTCTTGGAATTGTCTACTGGATTGTTTTTCAAGGGGGAAGCAGATCAAGCAGGAGGGCAGAGGATTAAGTTCAATGAAACTTTGGTCGTTTTTGTTGTGTGCTGCAAAGTGTTTTTCTGATTGCTGTGGCAGATATGAGTAATCACCCATACAATGAGGGAATAAGTGAATTTTGACAATCTCACAGGGAGCACCACTTTTATGTTACGGGTTGGAGTAACAAGCTAATGGATAGCAAAAGAGAACAGTATTGTATGGTGATGGATATAAACAAAGAAAGAATTACAATAAGAGAGCGAATTGAATAAGTAGGAATTCAATGTGCGTGATCAGTCTCATAAAAATCACAGTCCCTAATCTTTTCTTAAATCTGAAGGTAGAGGAATAGTCCGTGATTGTCAACAAGATAACACTGCTGCTATTATTTTATGCCTCAACTTGGCAATTCTTAGAATCAATAACAGGTATCATTGTACTTTTCAATCGTTTCTTTATTCAATGAATTACAAGAACAAGCCAATTGCTTCTCAGGCTAATTCTAACAAATACAAATCAAGAAGGGGAAAAGATAAGGTATGTGAATGCCAACAAGTAGATACTTGAAGGTAAGGAAAGGGGAATAAGCGATTATAAGAGGAAGTAATTGATATTGTTTATTTTGTTACTTTGATCATGTTTTTCTACAGCTAAGGGAATCATCGCTTATATAACTATCTAAAGTGGTCAACAACCAGGTCAATAATCAGGTCAATGATTAGGTCATTGATTAGGTTAATGATCAGGTCAATGATCAGGTCAATGATCAGGTCATTGATCAGGTCAATGATCACTATCTAAAAATAGGGTGACTAATTATATGACATCAGTGGCTAATACATGTGATAATTAATAAAAAATATGTGTTTCAACTGTAACACTACCATTCACAAACAAATGGACTGGTAGAACAGTTCAACAGAACATTGTGTGAATCATTAGCCAAAGTTTCAACCAATTTTGAGCAAGAATGGGATTTCTTTATTCCATCAGTGTTACTAGCATATAGGACATTAAAACAAGATACCACAAAACACACACCATTTGATTTAACTTACTGAAGGACGGCAACGTTACCAATTAGTTTCACAGTGGAAACATACCCAGCACAACCAATCAATGAAAACAATTTTCAAGAAACGCTTCAACAAAGAGCCTACACTCTGCTTAGCACATTGGAAGAAAAACGACGAATAGCAGCCACCCATATTGAATACTCCTAAGCTCAACAAAAAGAACGGCATGATGACAAATTGCCTCCAGTCACCAATGAATTTAAAATTGAAAACAAAGTTCTCTTACACAGAACTAAAGCCAAAAAACAATGGAGTAGAAAATTTGAAAATAAATAGAATGGACCATTCTTTATCCATGAAGTTTTAGGCACGGATCATACAAGCTAAGACTTGATGACAAAATTCTAGCAAAAGTTGCACATGGAGATCGTTTGAAACACTATAATTCCAGAAACAATCCTGAATCATTAATTCCACAAATTGGTACACATTCCTTTTTAATCAATTCCGAAGACATTCCCTGAAATTTAGAACCAATAGTTGTCATTGAACAGTCTCACAACTTGAACACTTAATTTAAATTTATTATTATAGTTATCTTCTTATAATTTAGAAACAATTTCACAAAAACAAAACAAAAATAATATAAAAACTTATGCACCAAAAATAATTTTCTTTTATTTCAAATTGCTTATAATGACTATTCTTCAAAACATTCAACAATTATTTCAAAAACTAATGTTAGCTTTAAAAACAATACCCGAATTATCTATTACTGTTACTGGAAACCACATTAATTATACCCAAACAGAAGTAGTTACAAATTTAGCCCCAAATTCACAAAAATATCACCCATATAAGAAGAACACAAGAAGTTATACTGGAATTCACCTGCCAGAACTTTTAAAACTTGCTTTAAGAGAAAATCTAATGCTCACTCTGATTAGTATTCCACCAAATGCTACAATTCAACAAAGACTTCAACTGTGTCTCAATGAGGAAAACACTGAATATCCTCCAATCTATAGATATTTTCA
>JAAOMT010000360.1:0-11252 GCA_016748015.1 Geosiphon pyriformis | reverse complement strand
AACTAATGTTAGCTTTAAAAACAATACCCGAATTATCTATTACTGTTACTGGAAACCACATTAATTATACCCAAACAGAAGTAGTTACAAATTTAGCCCCAAATTCACAAAAATATCACCCATATAAGAAGAACACAAGAAGTTATACTGGAATTCACCTGCCAGAACTTTTAAAACTTGCTTTAAGAGAAAATCTAATGCTCACTCTGATTAGTATTCCACCAAATGCTACAATTCAACAAAGACTTCAACTGTGTCTCAATGAGGAAAACACTGAATATCCTCCAATCTATAGATATTTTCACATTGGAAAAACACTCTACGAACAGAAACTGGAACTTACAACAGCAAACCTCGCAAAAGAAGCTATTCAGAAACAACTCCACAACAAATTTAAGACAACAGCTGGATCAACAAACAGTCATTACAGGCTCAGAGCTGCTCTTAGACTTTATAACCTATTCCACATCTGTGAAAACATACTACAAAACCCAATTTTTCAACCTTTGAAGATTCAATACATTGGAAAGCTCACAGAACTGAAATTTCAACAATTTTCAGACCAAATTTCTTCAATAATTTTGGATTATTATCTGGAAATAACAAACAGTACTTGGACTTCAACAGAGCTCAGTCTTGAGGAGGAGGTTATGTTACCAGACAAAATTAGAGATATTATTTAGCATAAAATTATCTTATAATTCCTATCATTAATTAATATATATTATCATTTCAAATTATTACTTATTACATTAGCAAAAATGTCCAAAATTATCATTTAATTAATAACCCAAATTGTACACAACACAAATGTAACCTAATTGTGATGATCAATCATACAATACCTCAAACTATGTAACATTCAAAAGTTCACCAAAATTTATAGAAATTCGCCAAAATAATTGATAATTCACTGAAATATCTAATAGTTCGCAGAAATAACTTGTAGTTTGCCGAAATGTATCTTTAGTTAAGTGAAATTGTAGAAAATAACAAAGTTCAAGTTCATAGAATAGTGTTATGACAAGTTGTATAAAAGAAGAGCTTCTCTTTTCGAGAAAATGTATCTTACTTTAGATTTATCACTTAGAATCATTCTTACACACACAAAAAGAAATAAATATCAAATAATTCAAAAAACCAAAACTCTTTAAATTATTGCACTTGGAAAATCCACTAACATTTTTGAAATTGATTAGCTACCAATTTCAGTAAACTGTTAGTGACTCCAGGCCTGGATAGAAAACGTTTTCCTTGACAGAATTCTATTTCTTTTACATTTCTTTTATTTTTCCTTTTCTTTTCTTTTTACAATCATTAGGGTAGCCTACAGACAAGATTTCTGTAGAAAAATTGACTTTCACAGCAAAGTAACTATACATTTTAGTGAGCTTTCAGATGAGCAATTCCTGAGAAAGAGTTGACATTTACTACAATATAACTACATAAAGTAACTGGCACAGAATTGGCCATTCTACTTATAAGCCCAGCAGTTCAAATTATAGGAGATAATTTGAAGATAAATTCAGTTATTGGAGATTCAACCACATTCAGAAAACGTGAATTCACAGCAAACAAGCATCGACAACATTTAAGAAAAGAGACCAAAAACCTCCGGTAATAGTGAAATAGATAAGAAAGTATAAGGTGCCTTCAGTTCTGTTTGATGCATGGTCTTGACAATATATACTATTGAATTATGTTAAAAAAAATACTTTTGCTGAGATTATAGATGGTATCAGTGCACATAAATTGAGTGAAGTAATTGAAAAATTGCCCAATGACAAAACAGTTGATTTGTTTGACATATCTAATGAGTTATAGAAACACAGTAGTAATAAGATAATGATTGCTTACTAATTTTGTTAAATTCTTGTCTGACCTTGAACAGAGTTCCAACTTTGTGAAAAAGCATGGGTTTTAATGATTTCCAAATCATATAACTGAGAAGATATCTTGACAAATACATGGTTTATTGCTCTCATTAAAACAGCTAGGAAAATACTTTTTAAAATTTTGTCTGATTGTATCTTATCTTTTTGTATTAAAAATAATATTCTTTGGGGTAACAACTTTTTGGTCTTAAAGGGGACTTTAACTCAATTTTCAGTGTTTGTGGTTGGTTTGATAGTAGAGGATGTTTTGGAAAAAGATAAGGAAGTCTGGTTGGTCCTGTAAAATATATATAAGGCTTATGATTTAATTGGATGAAGATATTTAAAAGCAAGCTTGAAGCATATTAGGATGAATGACAGGTTTATTAAGTTTTTTGAAGACATACATGTAGACAGAATCAACAGAATGATAACTGATTTTGGTTTTTTAGATGAGTACAGGGTGCTGGACAGACTGGATCAAAGTGAAGTTTTTTTACCACTTTTGTGGAGAATCTTCTACAATTCTTTGTTATGTGAAATTAAGAGACAAGAGCATTTGTGCAAATATAGGATTAATACAAATTTTGTGTCAAAAACAGGCAGAATAGAAATAGGTGGGGGTATATCTTCTTTTTTTGCAGCTAGGGCATTTGTGGATAATACAATCTGGATGAAAAATGGCCAAACTTTAACACAACATATTTTGAACATTGTTAGTGAATTTTTTAAGCTTAATGATATTTCTATTAACAATAATAAGATTGTGGTAATTCTTATTAATTAGAGGGTTAGGGATGCTTCTTTACATATCAATAATCAGCTTATATTCATTGCTAAGCATAGTAAATCTTATAGGTATTTGGATATTTTTTTGTTGATAGAAGGTTTGTCTAAACCCAATCTTGTTAAAGCACACTTAGATGTCCAGCTTGGTTTTTAGAAAAATATTGTTAAACAAACAATTTTCATATTTGGTTTCTTTGGTTTTACAGCTTATTATTAATTACCAAACACAGTTTAGTTTTGTATTTAAGAATATGTGTCAGAAATAAGATATTATGCTAAGAAAAAAACTTAAGTTAAAGGCCAATCTACCAAGAAACTTTTTTAGTAAAGCTTTACATTATCTTTCTTTTTATAAGTTGAAGACATTTGAACAGATATAAGTAGAAGAAAAGATTGTTTTATTGGTTTGGTTTTCTAATATGCTCAGAATTTTTGGCAAATTGTTTAAACATTGGTTTTTGGATTTGCAAATTTTGAGATGGGCTTTAATAAACTCTTTATAATACTTTGTCAAATTGAGAATTAGTCTGGTAAACAATTTTTTGGCAGATATGATAAGAATTTTTTTGGATAACAAGATATCTTTGTTTAATGTCTTGCCCTATGTATTTTATGATGTTGAATGCTTTTCTATGTTAAGAATTCTAGAAAATTCTTTTTATTATGATGTTATTTCCTTTTTGAAATGCTCTGGTGTTGTCTTTGGTAACAAATTGCTGGACAAAAATAATTTGGTAGTAAGCTGGAAGACTTTTTGCTACTGAAAAAAATTGTGTTCTAGAGATTTAATATCTTTGTGGTTTAGAAAAACTTTGGTTTATATAAATAATTATTGTGGTAGATTTGGTGAGATTGTTTTTGGCTTTGTTTGTTTGAATTTCTTTTATTCAGATAGTTTTTTAGACATTTAGGAGTGTTTACATGAATTTTGGGCTAATGTTTTTACTATTTATACTGATAATTTGTTAAAACAATTGGAGACTACAAAAGTTACTAGGAAAGCAACAGCATACTTTTCTGATATTAGAATAGATATAAGTGTTAAGATGCAAGAATTGTTGTCTTTTACTATAATAAAACTTCAGATAATTGCTTTGGCATTGGAATGTGTATTTTTATCTTGTTTAGTAGTCATCTGTTTGAACAGTTAAGCAGTTTTGAATACACGTGTTTTAGAACTCAAATTAACTCTACCAGACTTTTAACACAAATGTTGGATAGAGAGGCATTACATAGTCAATTTGATCAAGACTAAGGATATTTTGGTTAAGTAGATGAAAGTTAAAAAGCATTTAAGAGATATAAGCAATGATAGAGCTAATACCATTGTAAGTAAAGTGATACATTTGGGTTTTGTTCTCATTAAAGAAATTAATAAAAGATTTATTATGGCTGATGGTCAGATTGTTTCAAAAAATGCTTACCACTTTGTTTAGAATATTTATTAGAATGTTTGTTGTGCTCAATAGAAAGCTGGTCATAATGTAAGAATATTAGAAGAATTGATAATCAGAAAAGTTAATTGGGCTGGTACTGCTGTAATTTGGCATCCTAATTTGCATATGCTCTTGGGGTTTACAAGCAAGTCTTCAGCTGTTCTTTGCACATACTTAATAAAAACAATCCATAAGAGATTATTGGTTGCTGTTAGAAAAAGACTCTATGACAAAAATTACTCTAGAATGTTGTGCTTAATGTGTGAGGATGTCGAATTTTTTAATCATGTTTTTACTTGTTCAAAAAAAATGACAGCACATTCTAATATTTTGTTGAATTATGTTAGATTGTGAAAGTTTTTGGCAGTTGGTTGCTTTTTATTATTATTTTCAGTAATATGTACTCTTTTTTCTGTAATATCAGATGTTAGTGTGTATGTAAATTTATATAAAGACTTTGTGCTAAAAAAATGAGTAAAAGAGACATCTTTATACTTTAATGATAGAAAGAAAACTATGTTAGTGGTGGTTAATTTTGCTTGTTACCTAGTAAAAAAGCATCAGAATAAATTGTGGTTGTTCAAAGTGAGGTACAAAATAAATATAGAAAAAGCTAGCTTGATTGGTAATATAAAAGAGATTTCTGGTTTTTCTAATAATAGGTTTGGTTATTTGTCAGTAGAGATTGCTCATCTGCTGGATATTAATAGGACATTTGCTGTGAGTTTTGGTTTACATAAGACCTGTTTTTTTTTTCTGGTATTTGTAATAGTGTGTAAGCATATATAAATATATAATATTGCTTTAATTGGCTTGAGTAATTGGTCATATATAATAAATATGTGAGTCATATTTGGTTGGATTTACTTAGTCTGTTTCTGTATTCTAGATAGTGGTTGGGCTACACTCATTAAATTAAATAAAAAAAAATTTATTATATAATAACTTAAATTTTAACCCAATTTATTAAGTAATTAAGAATAATATCTTATAATAAATATATTTACAACATTTTAATAATTTATTATAATAACAAAAAATTTAAAATTTATTAATAATCTAAAAACCAAAATATAATAATAATAAAATTTTAATTTAAAAATTTAAAAGTTATTTTATTAAAGATATTTTTTTTTATCTACTAATAAATACTATTTGTATTTATTATAAATTATCTAAAAGATGATATATATACTTAAAATATAAAACAAAATTAAATTTAAATGGTTTTTTAAAAAAATTTTTAACCAGTTTTATAAAACAAAATTCATAATTCCATATATGTAACCAGAACTTATAATTATAATTTTTGTTCTTTATACAAAACTTAATGCTAAAACCTTTAAATCATTAAAAAATTTCAGGTTATTGAATTTTAACAAACACTAAATTATGAAAAAAGTAGTTTCTTAATTAATAAATCCGCGATATACGTAAACAAAAATACGCGTGACGTATAAGGAAAATGTGAGTCACCATAAATTGGTAAGCTCAAAGTTTGTTGCTGTGGTTCGTTGAGTGTTAGACTAGTTCAAGTTGAGCAACGCTATGGAATGTGGCCAAAAACAAGCAGGTACTTTCGGCTGTTTCAAGGGTCTATCTGCGCGGGACCATTTTACCCAAGAAACTTATCTATTGGCAGAGTTCTTGGATTTTCATAAACTCCGTATCGATTCTCAGGAAGAAATCAAAGATAAGCCTGTAGAACCACCCACAAGTCCGTTTTCCAAATTTCAGCAACCATTAAATCGGAGAAGAGAGAGCGCCGCCATGTTTAATACGCTCAATGACGGTATAGTCTTGACCAGAGTGTAATTATCCAAAAGCTCTGGTAAAAAAGAAATCTCAAAGCTTATCTTTGTTAGCAGACACCATTGATCAATTCAATTTTCTCAATGCCCCAATCGAAATTAACAACGCCTCTGGTGATGAGGAGCTTGACGGAGAATATAAGAATGAGTTTGTCGATGTAACTCACAGATTCCCTACGCCTAATTTATCAGATTATGGAAAATATTGGTATCCTATTTTCAAATTTTTTTTAAAACTCTTTTAAAATCTGACCGAGATTTCAGATTCATATTTCGACTAAACAGCTCCCAAGACATTTTTTTGAATTCACGATCTGAAACCAAACTCTATGCAAGGCTAATTGAGGATTCAACAAAATTACAGTTGAGGTCAGAATTTTCAAGCGGAGGGATTGAAAGCTCAAACCAAAAAGAAATAAAAAATTCCCAACAATGTAGTTTATTGCAAGTGGGGAACAACTCGCCCCAGGGTAAACATGAAAATATTCTTTCTGTCAAAGTGAATAGCTCCCTGAAAGGGTTAGCTACATCTTTTAGAAAAAAGTTTAATTCAACTGGTGAGGAAGATCGCCAAACATGTTAAGAATATTTAGTTATTATGTTTTACATTTAAACTCGATTCTAAACACATTTATAGATCAAACCGTTGAAGAACAGCAAGGCATTGGGATAATTAGTTCAAAAATCAAGACACCAAGCTTAGACGTTTCTTCTGAAACAGGTTCAAGTTCATTGACAACTGCCTCATCACTTTCTGGTACACCAAATTCAGTAGACCCGAGAAACATCGAGCTACCAAGGTCCCCTGATGAAACGTCCACAGAGGTTGCTTTATCGATGGAAGAAAAAGCTATCCAAATAATAGAGCAATGGAAAAAAATTGTCACTGGATTGGATTCCCCGGAATATCTGACCTCTGAAGTTGAATTATCTAAAATGAAAATCGAGATACCAGATTTTAATTCGCCGGATGAAGTAGCTAAATCAATACATGAATTTTTGTATTCATTGGAAACTCAGGATGATATCGACTCTAAAAAAGTAGTGACACCTAATAGGCCACCATTAGAAAACAAAAATAGTGTCTTGCCACACTCTGAAACACAAATAGTAAGATCTTCATTGGTCACTTCAACAAATTATTCGATCTCATTACCAGAAAATGGTCTAAAGAACCCAAAAATATATACTCAAGGTTACAAATATCGGCAGGATTCAAACAAATTTGTCCTGGAAAACCAAGGACAAGCTCATGTTCCAAACACATTTCCACAGCCTTTTTCAAACCCTATTCAGAAAATAAAATTGCCTATAGAAAAAAATATAGCTGAAGGCCCAAATCAGTCGAAGCCTCTGTTGCTCAGTAACTTAGTTTCCAAAGACGAATTGATAACAGAAAAACCTTTCCAATTTCAAAAGCCATTGATAAAGTCTCATCAAATAGCTATCGAAAAACCTGCATCCGGTCATCTCTTTGGGGGAACAAAATCATCAAAGAACATTCCAGATTCAGCGTCCAACATAAAGTCAAATTACAGGTCTGTCGCTGAATTTGGCACTTTAACAACAAAAAATCACCAGAACCTTGATTCTACCTCGAGTAAAGCAGTGCAAAGACAAGTTATGACGTTTACAAATCCACGTCGTTTTGCGAAATCAAATTTGGGATCATTGAGCTCAGACTCGAAACTTACTACGATCTCATCAGATAAGACGCCAATTAGAACTCCTGCATCACCCTTATCTATAGCCGCAAAAAGAAAACTGGAGAACCCTATTCGCAATCGTGAAAATCCAACTCAAAAGATGCTTAGAGGCCTAAAAACAAAACTGTCATCTTCAGAATCATCCCCCACAGGTAAAATTTGTTGTTTTAATTAACATTTGAACAATTTCACGTTGAATAGAAGTGCCTATCTTATGTTAAAAGCAGAACAAAAACGAAAGGGTCATCAATCTCAACTACGGTCGTCTGCCCTCCCCTCACGTCTTGCGGCTCAGAAAAGTTCTCGTAAGGACACCTCCCTTAAGTTGAAAGCTGTCCAAGGGATCCGCACGCCGAAAATCTCTGGTGTTGATACATCATCAGTTGAGAGGGAGAAATCTTTGCAAAACTCTAGTATGATTGTTTCAACAATTTCTAATCCTACGCGAGCTGCATCTGGCAACTTCAGATATTCTCAGACGAAAACCGCGATGCCCCCTCCTTCAACTAATTTGGCCAAAAAATAGCTATCATGATATTTTTGCGTTGTGTTTGAAAATCTTGGAGAATTTCAGATAGCTTTTTGGACTCGAGCAAGAAAGATACATATTAATTATATAGTTTAACAAAATTTCCAATTTTAAGTACTCCATTGCCTTCAGCAGTCTCAATGAGGTTTATTTGATAATTATTGAAAATAAATTAAGTTATACCGGGATATTCATCCATCTTGCAGAATTTCTTTTCCCTGCTCATTTTTCCCCCGATTTTCCCTCTTTTTTTCCGATGCTAAATAATTTCCCGTGAGAAAGTCTGTTTCGGGATTTTTCCCTAGTGCTTGATATAGGTGGTAAGGAACCAATAACTTCTTTGGTTGACCCAAGGGGTTTTCATTTTGGGTCTGTAACATCATTGATAAACCCTCACCATCATCAATATCATCGTTAAAATCCAATAGCAACGATCGTTCCTTATTTTTCTTCGTTATAGAGACATAGTTTCCGAGTAGGCTTGAATTATTTTTCTCCTCATTTCTATATATCTCTATAGATTTGTTTAAAATATCTTTCAAAAATATTCTTGTCACCTACATTTAAGACAATAAAATATTAATCAGAGATAAAAATCCCCAAAATAAAAAAGCTAAAATTTTACCTGAGCTATAAAATTTCCGGCCACTAAACGCTGTTGCACAGTGATAGACGTGTCACCATTTTCAATTTCTGTACCTACAAAACTCTTCAATCGAAGCTGAAAAATGACATCCCATACCCAACCAATAACATTTAGGTCTGAGGTAAATATAGTTGAAAACCATTGATTTGAATTGTCAGCGGGATTTGCCGAGTTACTTGATGTCGATGGAATATCCTGGAAAGCGGAATTGTTATAATCTAAAACATCAATGTCCATATGTTCCTCTGAAGACCGGGTTATTTAATCATTAATAATTCTCGAGTGACAATAAGCTGATCCATTAACATTAGAGGACCATTTCTTACCATGAGATCCTGCACCGCCTAGGTCGTCAAAAATTTCTTTTGCCAATTTTAAGCTACTCAGTTTGCCGTTTTTCTTCCGCATAATACGCGGCTTCTTTTTGCACTTAAAAGCCATTGATCCATTATCCTCTAAATCTTTCTTATGCCAAAAATTGGGACATCCACAATATTTACAATATGTCGTGTGCGAAGATTGGGGCTTTTTGAAAGTAATTAAATCTGATCCTAATGTTTCTCCAATCTCTATGGGGGTGTAATTTTTCCTTCGACACCAATGGACAACATCTTGAGTTGTTAATGATTTAGCAACTTCGTGGATTTTAGGATTTGACACAGCTTGAGACATCGATTGGACCATCATTCGCATTGCGCGAGCTCTTTGCCACTCTGTGGATTTTCGATGTCCTATTTCCCAGGTCAAAAATGTCTCGGCAGAGGCAGCAAATGAATAGGGTAAAGGTGACAGGGAGCAATCTTCAACAACCGAGTTTATAATTGGGTAACATCGGACTGCTTCGGTCAATAATGGCTCTAAGAAATCAACATCTAATTCCATTAATTTGGGAGTATTATCTTGAAATTTCGTCGATTCGGCAAGATCATCGATCAAGGCAGAACTTTTTATTTTTCCAACAACCGTCTGATAGGCGACATTCTTTATTAAATGTGAAGAACTTCTTTCTAGACTTTTTTCTTTGCGTGGTTCCACGAATTCAGTATTTCTATCTAGCTCAAGATCATACGCTCGTTCGTCTCCCAACCTTTGTTTTCCGCAATGTGTTTCATCCAGCTATATTTTCAGTGGAAATTTTATGTAATTAATGTTTTCTTTGAGGTTAAAGCTCAAGATAATACCTACCTTCATTAAATGAATTAAATCTACAGGTTTATTTTTTTTATCCAAAAAGAACAACTGGGCTCGAACAGGAAATTCCCCCCATCCGTACCGTGTAAGCTGGAAAGGTGGTTCAGTAACATCAACTATATCGTGCGGTCGATAACTAGGATGTAAGTAGAATCGAACTTTACGGATAAACGACGTAACATTTAATGAATGAGGCGGACCAACTACATAAATCATCCATTTATGTGTATATTTTTGCAGTTTTAAATGCCGTTTTTCGGCTGAGATCCATCTTGACACATTTCCAATCACTATGCGTCGTTTGACATAAAAACGAGAACCCGCGTCAATTGGATCAAAAACACTACTACACGCTGGTGTGGTAAATGCCACTGCGGATATTGTTTTGATTTCTTGCGGTAGGCTAATTTGATCTGGAAATTTATTTCCGCGAAATTTCAAAATAGAGGAGAAAAACGGTTGTTTTCCTGTTAAGGGTATAATTTTTCCAACGTGACCCGATTCTTCTGAACCTTTTCCTACTGCATCATATTTGTCGATTTTCGTGTTTAATGAACCTTTTGTTTGAAATCCACTTATATTAGATGACGCATTGATTGTCACTCCAAAATTCCCCTCGCGTGATTGAGGGGTTTGTTGACTCGATATTCTTAGCATAGAATTTTCAACAGACTGAAGCATATTAGAATGCATGTCCAATCCATTGAATCGATTATATTGCTGAATCTCTGCTGAAATATCTATGCTTTCTGAGTCGGATTCACTATATGAGGAAAATGAATCGGTAACATTTCCAGAAGCCAGGTCTAGTTGAGTGAGCGTCAAGTCGACAGATACAGGCAAAGAAGCGACCTGAATAGGGCGAGATGTTGTCGTAGGACTCGTAGATTCTAAATTTTTATCCCCAAATAATTCAATGGATGAAAATCTACACCCGTCATTAGTGAGGTCATTAACAGACAATTTTGTTGCAGGCTTGCAAAGGTCTTGCTCAGGAATCACGCTTAAGCTGGAACTGGTTTCTTCGGAATGACTTAAAGCATCATCTAATCCTAATTCAATATCTTCAATATTCTCATCGTATTCTTTTATTTTTGGCTATAAAAAGTTAAGAATTTGAGGCCTTGAGAGAAAATGAAAATATCAGATTAAATTTTCCTTACCCTGCATCCGATTGAATATTAATAAATTGAATATTTTATAACGGTAAAAAGAAGGCGGTCAATATATTTTCAAACCCTATACCACAAATAAGAAAGTATACCTAGGA